>CM075854.1:60530425-60540425 GCA_037975125.1 Latrodectus hesperus | reverse complement strand
TGTGTAGCGCCCTCTATCTGCAGCGCCACCCATGGCATCGTCAACGAGAAGGCAGTCCCTCTCCAACAACCGACGATATTAGACATGTCCATATGACTCTCATGTTTATTTTCTTTTCTTCAAATTTAAATGTTTTAGTTGTTATTTAGTATTATTTGTAGTATCTGTGTGTATCTGTGTTGTGCTCAAATTGTACCTAAAATTGTAATAAAATATTTTGAGCTATTTAAGGAACCTATTTCTTTGTTCCTATTAAACCAGCTACATGCTACACGCTACAAAAAATGGCAGCCCAACGTGAGACCCGAGTTCGAGTTTCTTTTTGCTCTTGAAAATTCTACCCAGAATTAAATTTTGTTGTTGGAGGGGAACTCAAAATTTTACAGGTTACCTCCTGATGTGAAGTGTTTTATGGATTCATTAGAAGTATAATCTCATCCGAGATCATCATTATTTTTCGATTCCGAAGTGTAATCTCATCCGAGATAATTGTGCTAGTTCGTTTGAGGAGTTCAGTGATCTGAAAATTCCAGATAAGTTGCTTTTATACTGTACTAAGAATTAAAATTAAGTTACGTTTAAGCACGTATGAATATAAAACTATATAAAAAGTTTCTTTATAAGTTGTGTTCCATAAAAGTGTTATTATTTTATGTTCTTGAATTTTGAATAATATTATTACTTGCGAGTATAATTATTTGTTTGATTTGGTAGATATGTTTCACATATTATTAAATGAATAATATTTTGTATTAGAGTATTGAATTAAAAGATATATTTATTTTATTATTATATTTGAAGTATTATAGTATGTGTACGTGAATTAATATCTCTGTTACTTCTGAATATTTTTATTTCTCATATATTATATTTCTTAATTCTGAATAGTTGAAAATATATTCTTTAAAGTGAGATAGTGTTTAAAATATAGTATCTAACAGAATTTAATTGTCTGATGACTGTGCATTTTTCATGCGATGATACTTTTGTTTTGATTTAAAACACGAAACAAGGCGCCGCAAACGACCGTTGTTATTGCTTTCATATACGCCTCACTGTCTAGCCTTTCAGTATCTATGAATGCTATTTTTATTTATGTAATTTTTTTTTTCGTCATTCACTTTCTGTTTAGAATCTTTGTGTTTTATTTTTTTAGTAAATGGTTTCATTGAATAAAGAATGAAAATATATTGTATTCCATATATATATTTAAGGTTATATATTAAGATTACAACATTATTATTAATATTTTGGTAAAAGGTATCAGAATTGATATTCTAGAAAATTGAAGAACTTTTAAGTTAAATAAAAAGTCAATAAAACATTTCGTTATTTTAATATAAAATATTCTTTGAATGCATATGATTAAGTTATCTCAATTAATATATTTTGAATTATTAAATGTGGTATTAAAGTATTGATAAAATATAATTTATAAACAAAGGTACATATTTAGTAATTATTGATAATTATAAAACGAAAGTAAAGAGTTATACGAATATAAAATTCATGGTAGAATTGTGAAATGCTTTGTTTTGGTTTTGTTTGATTTCAGTCAATATCATATGAATATTTCAGGTTTATTTACAATAATTTAAGAGTTCATTTTATTTGCAGTAGATATTTGGATAAATAATAATAAGTTATACTTTACTTATGTTTTGTTAAGTTAGTACTTTACTTATGTTTAAAGTTAAAATGTTTATATTTTCACATAATAGTATTTAAGACTGATGGTGTTTAAATTTCGTTTTAACTAAAATAAATAAACACATATTTTAAAAACAATCAGTATTTTAAATCAGTTGAAAATAACTTTAGAACTCTTAAAAATAAACTCATGCAAAAATGGCCTTCCTTGGGAAAGGGAAAAAGGAAGATTTGAGAAACCTCGCTATAGAAATGGGGCTAGGGGTAGCAGATGATCTAAAGGTAATTCAACTGAAAGATATTATAACCAAATCAAACGATTATGATGAAGAGTTAGTGAAAAATATGCTAACTAATATAATAGAGGATCGGCTTGAAAAAGAAAAACAAGCTGAATACGAAAAGAAAGAGAGCATGAATTGCAACGCTTAAAACTTCAAGTGGAAGCTCAAAAAGTACTTTCCTCCACTGCCACAGCTTCAGCCAGTGAAGCAGAGAAAACAAATTGGGATCTGAATCGTATTCTCCCAAAATTTAATCCCAATAAGGATGAAATAGGACTGTACCTGACAGTTTTTGAACGTCAATTAAAATTAGTGAATATACCTGAAAGGAATTGGATGCCGTACTTGATAGGCTCATTGCCAGCCGAAATAAATCAATTAATTGCTAGAGAAAATCAAGAAGATGTTAACGACTACTCAAAGGCGAAAGAGATGCTCTTGAAGCGTTTTCGCCTTACATCAGATAGGTTTCGGCAGATGTTCTCGCAACATAGAAAAAGTGCAGAAGTAACATGGAAAGACTTCTATTTTGAAATTAAATCATATTTCGAGGGATGGGTAAAGGAGTTGAATATCATCACTTTTGAGAAATTGCAAGACTTAATTATAGCTGACCAGTTAAAGAAAAGAATACCTCCAGAGGTAAGAGAACATTTTGTTGATCAATGGTCAGAGCTGAATGATCCTTTAGAACTTGCAGAAAAGCTTGACAGTTATGAAAATGTAAGACTGGGAATGAAGAAAAATTCACCTATCTTTGCTAAGAAGCCAAATTTCAAAGACTATGTTAAATCTACTTTGGAAAGAAACTATAAGCCTCCTAACTCTAGGGAACATAACAAAATAAAATATTCCAACTATGAAAGTCCAAAATTTAGTAAAGACAAGCCAGAAAGAAAATTTTCGGTTCATTGCTATGGATGTGGTAATCCTGGTTTCATTCAGTCTAAGTGTCCAAAGTGCAACATATTAAAAGAAGAGGCTAAAACAGTTGTTAATGGTGTAAAATTGTATACCGCACAAGCTTCAGATTCATTGTCTAACTCAATTTTTTTAACTGTTTGTGGTGAAAAAGCAGCTTTTTGTGCCGACACAGGTGCATCAAATTCCATTGCGGGAGAGAGATTTTTTTGTTTATTGAAAGAGAAAGGTTTTAAATTTCAAAAGAAGAACATTACAATGGTACTTGCTGATGGAAAAGAAAGAAATGTCCCAGCCTTGACAACAGTCGTGAATCTTAATGTAGAAGGAAAGAAAGTTCGTATGAAATTTATTGCGTTACCAAATGCTAAAGGTAATAGAACATTGCTTGGCACTGACTTTCTCCAGGCTGCTGGTATTGTGCTTAACATCCAGAATGGCACTTGGCATTTTAGTGAATATCCACACAGACATTATCCATTTTATCAGGAAACATCTGAAACCGTAAGTGCTACAAAAGTAATAATGTCGCAAAAATTAACTTCGCCTGATATGTCTGCTGAAATTTCAGGAACCTCTAATTCTGTGCAATTGAGAAATGATGAAGGAAAACACTTGACAAGAGAACAACGTCATAAATTAAATTCATTGCTGGAAGAATTTGAAAATAACTTCAAACCAGGGGGAGAACCTACTCCTTTTATTGAACACAGAATACAGACTGGAAATAGCCTACCTGTTGCTGAACCTCCATATAGAATGACACCTGCAAAGAAAGAGTTGTTGAAGAAAGAGCTAGATTCCTTACTAACAGAAGGAATAATTGAGGAATGTGAATCTCCTTATGCAAGTCCTGTGGTATTAGTGCCTAAACCGAACGGTACCATCAGATTGTGTGTTGATTACCGTAAGTTAAACTCAACGACTATTCCGGATAACTATCCACTACCTAGAATGGATGATTTATTGACTGAAGCCAAGTCGACGAAATACATGTCTACGATAGACTTAAGATCTGGTTATCATCAGGTCAAAGTTCATGAATCGGACCAAGAGAAGACTGCATTCATCTGTCCATTTGGAACTTTTAAATTTTTACGTATGCCTTTTGGGTTGCGCAACGCACCCGCAACTTTTCAACGTCTCATTGATAAATTTAGATCTGGTCTCAAAGATGTTTTTGCATTGTCATACCTTGACGATATCATTATCTTATCAGAAACTTTTGATGAACATTTATCAGATTTACGAAAAGTGTTTGAAAGACTTTCTATATTTAAACTGAATGCTAACAGAAGCAAATGTCATTTTTCTTGTGACAGAGTGAAGTATTTAGGTCATTGGATAACTGAAAAAGGTGTGGAAGTGGATGCTGACAAAGTATCTTCTATTCAAAAAATTCCAACACCAAAATGTGCTAAAGAAGTTCAGTCCTTCCTACAGACTTGTTCCTGGTTCCGGAGATATGTTCCCCATTTTTCTGAAGTTGCTAGACCCCTTAGTGACTTAACAAAAAAGAATAAACAATGGACATGGGGTGATACCGAACAGAAAGCATTTGATGAGTTAAAAAGACGGCTGATTTCACCACCTGTGTTGTCTCAGCCAGATGGATCTAAACCATTCCTCATAAGAACTGATGCTAGTAATTACGCTCTAGGAGCAGTCCTTATCCAAGGAGAAAGGCCGGAAGAACATGTGATTGAGTATGCCAGTCGATTGCTCAGTTCAGCAGAAAGAAATTATTCAACTACTGAAAGAGAAGCATTAGCTGTGGTATGGGCACTTGAAAAGTTCCGTGGCTATGTGGAAAATCAAGAAATTATCATTGCATCTGATCACCAACCCTTGAAGTGGCTTATGAGCATTAAATCGCCATCCGGACGCTTAGCTCGATGGGCTCTTCAAATCCAGTCATATCATCCGAAAATTCTTTACACTCCAGGAAAATCTAATGTAATTGCAGATCTTCTGTCCAGACCAGTTGATAAAGTGGACAAATTTGTTTGTAACTTGAACACTATTTCCATAGATTTGCCATCCAGGAAATCTAAAGATATTCGTGAAGAACAATTGAAGGATGAGGATGTAAGAAAAATCATAGACTGCTTTGAAAGTGGTCGGAAAGATGAAAACTATGTAAATTGGACTAGTAGAGGGTATCTGATGAATCAGGGAATACTGTATCGATATTCGCCTGAAACAGAGTCAGAAGAAGCACAGTTAGTTGTCCCTTGTCACGAGCGAGAACGTGTCCTACAGCAATATCATGATACTCCCACTGCAGGACATTGTGGAGCTGAGAACACGTATCATAAGATTGCTTCTAGGTATTTCTTTCCTGGCATGAGAAAGTTTATCGCCGAATACGTGAAAGATTGTGCTGAATGTAATCGGTACAAATCTAACAACCAGAAACCTGCTGGATTACTCAGAACGCCTATTTACTCACAAAGATTTGAGACGCTGGCAATAGACTTGTTTGGCCCTCTCCCAGAGACCCCAACTGGAAAAAAATGGATTTTTCTTGTTGAAGATACAAGTACACGATGGGTCGAACTTTTTGCCTTAAAAGATGCTACAGCTATCAATTGCTCTAAAATATTGATAGAAGAAGTCTTCTTACGCTATGGCCTACCTAGAAGGGTAATCAGTGACAATGGCGTACAGTTCGTCAGTGCTGTAATGCAACAAACTTGTAAAATCCTGGGTATTAAGCAAGATCTTATACCGTTATACCATCCTCAAGCAAACCCTGCTGAACGGAAAAATCGAGACCTAAAACCCAAATTAGCAATTCTAGTAGGTGATTCACATGATACTTGGGAGGACAAACTACCCATGATACGTTTTGCTTTAAACACGTCAAAATGTGATTCTACAGGTCATACGGCAGCTTACCTTCAGTTCGGAAGAGAGCTTCGAACCACAGATGATGTCAAGCATGATATAAGAGCTGTCATTGATAACGATAACTTCGTCGCAGAGATAACACCTTACTTGAAAGAATTTGCACGTCTTACACCATTAATTAGAGAACGTGTAGAACAAAAACAAGATGCAAGAAAGGAGTACTTCGACAAGAAGCATAGACCCGCTTATTATCAACCAGGTGATAAAGTTTGGATCACTTTACATCCCATAAGCAAGTCTAAGACCAAAACAACTAAGAAATTCATGCCCAAACGTGAAGGACCTTATATTATCCTAACAAATAGATCACCAAATACATATGATGTTGCAGACCCTGCTGCCCCTGATCAAGTACTCGGTACTTATCATACCAGTATGTTGATGCCTTATCAACAATCATCTAGAGATAACGGTCCCGTTTTCCCTTTGAAAAGTAGAGGAAGACCACGTCGACACCCTCAGCAGCTTCCTAATCTCAATCCTGTCTCCTTGCCGGGACGTCGGCGGAGCCAGAGGGGGAGTCTGTAGCGCCCTCTATCTGCAGCGCCACCCATGGCATCGTCAACGAGAAGGCAGTCCCTCTCCAACAACCGACGGTATGAGACATGTCCATATGACTCTCATGTTTATTTTCTTTTCTTCAAATTTAAATGTTTTAGTTGTTATTTAGTATTATTTGTAGTATCTGTGTGTATCTGTGTTGTGCTCAAATTGTACCTAAAATTGTAATAAAATATTTTGAGCTATTTAAGGAACCTATTTCTTTGTTCCTATTAAACCAGCTACATGCTACACGCTACATATGTATATATATATATATATATATGTATATATATATATGTATATATATATATATATACATACATATATATATATATATATATATATACATATATACATATATATATATATACATATATATATATATATATATATTTATATATATATATATATATATATATATATATATATATATATATATATATATATATATATATATATATATATATATATATATATATATAACAGAATTGTATATAAGCATAACTTTAATATGAACAAAAGATAGAATTTTTTAAAATTACATATTTAATATCGATGATCAAAAAAATTAATAAGAAAATGATGTCCTTTGCAATATTTTGTGGTATAAAACATTTCGTGTTTAGATCCTTGAACTTTGATATACATAATGAATCGAAGAATTTTAAAATAAACTTCTTAATATTTGTGTAATGCATCTAAAAAAAGTGTCAGAATATGATTCTGTTTTAAAAGAATTTTGGAATTGTAAAGAAGAATTTAAATCATTACAACTGACTGTAAAATTTTAAGAATGTATTAATTAGAAATTTAATCTTGTTAAGTACAGAATACGTACTTTTTAACTTAAGTTTAATTCTAACTAAAATAAAAATATTCTCATTAATTTTCACAATTATTCCTATTATTTTCAGTTATAATTGAAAAATGTTACGTATGAATAATTATAAGAATATTTGGTTAAGAACAATTGGTAAATAAAAAAATATTAAACATGAATGACTATTTTTCCTGGAAATTTTTGATTTGATTTCTGAAGAACTGGAATTTGATTCTTAGAAATCTGTATTAAACCTGGAGTGAAGATTGCAAGTTTGGAAAAACTTTTCCATGTGGTTTTTAGAAAAAGATGATTCACTTTATATAATTTTTTTACTATCATTTATATAGAACAAGCATTTTCTTTCATAAACATGAATCTGAAAACGAATGGCACAACAACAAAACTCGTTCAATACTACATATTTATTGTATTTAACTTTGTTGGTTCTTCATTTTTATAAGTTCTCAAATATTCCTTAGATCAAGGCTGCAAGTACCATTTTGTATTATACATACATTTATGTTTCTTATAAACAAGTTGTTGATCTGTCTTTAAAATAGTGTTTGTTTCCAGTAATTTATAAAATGCTTTCAATATAAAGCCAATATTAAGAAGGAACTGTGAACATCTTTTGTATTGGTTCTATCTCATGAAATACGAATTGAGATTTTACTTTTTTGTGGAACCTACCTACTTTCTAGGTTATAGAACTTGTAATCGATAAGAAAATTATTAATAAAATTTAATAATACAACCTTACAAATTCTTGCTTATACATTAATTTTTTTATTGTATTATTAATGAATATACTGTTCATTGTGCGCACTTGTTTTAATTGCGGAATAAAGTTTGATACACCTGGGGCCTGAGCAGCTACCAAGCGCGTCGGTAGGTGGTGGATCACCGAACGTCCTGTAGGAATGACAGGATAGCCTTGAATATAGAATCAGAGGCCGCGAACCAGCTCCCGTAAACCCTGGTGTTATGCGATCCGTGCCTAGGGCTAATTGGCACCGCGGTATTGGTGTCTTAACGGAGCCTCTAGTTGCCTGGCAAACTTCTAAAGTAATTTGCCTTGCCCAGTATCTCAGGCAATGCTGGGTGGACTTATATTACCTGAGCTAATAAATTGTTATCTTGTGGCTGAAAAGACACAAGAAATAACAAACCCTTCTGCATCTGCAGGCGATGCCTCTGAAGTAGACCTTGCTGAAAAAGACAAGGGAACTCAGAGGCAGTCTTGTAAAGGGGCAGTAATGAATCCTTCACTTGAGGTAGAAATGACCTCCAAACTATCTTCTTCTGGTGAAAGTCAGGAAGCTATCCCTAGCATGACTGACTTTCTGACCAGATGGGACTGTTTCAGCAAGACCCTATCTGTAGGAAATGTCATACGCAAGAGAAAACGGCAGAGCATATCATTTATGAATGCGAGGCTCTTGCCCTCCCTAGATTAACCTCTTTAGGCATCATCCATACTAGAGAGTTACACCTAGACTCCATTAAAGGGTTATCGGACTTTATTAATAAAGTGGGTGACCCGAGCAACTGGAACTAGGAAACATTGGGTTTGGAGTTAATGGTACAAAATGCTGATAAAAGCAGAGGTGCCCAATGACATACAAACCCAATTCTAAGAAGAAGAAGAGAAGAAGAAGTTTGATACAGCTAATTTAATTTTTTTCATCATTAATTTTTGAGCTATTGTCATTTATGACAGTGGTAGGCAGACTTTGTGTCAAGAACGACTTTAAATTTTTTATTTGTCTCTCGATCATTTTGAATGACGATTGGCGGTCAAACAAATATATATTGTTAACTATGCGGATCCTAAAAATTAGCACCCCAAAATGTTTTCACGGTCCACCGAGCGATCGCGATCTTTATGTGCACACCCCTGCTTTATAACAGCCACTACTCAAGAGAATCTTCGCATAGATGTGAAGTTGCATAAGGTATGAGAATTTAGATTACTTGTATGAAAATTTTGGCTCATTTAAATTGCAGGTCTTCTCTAATAGCTCTTTAGTGGGGGAAAAAAAAAACCCTTTTGAGTGACAAACAAACTGATCAAAATTTGTTCAAATTCAAGAGCTATCTAATAATTTTTTGTACTTAATCTGATATTTTCTTGAAATTATTTCTTCAGCATGATCCAGGCAAACTTGGTTTGGCCTTGGAAATACTTTGCAGACTATCTCATTCGATAAGAGAAATATTCACTACCAAATATTAAACATAAAGTAATTGTTTCTTTCGTTCACCAGATGAGATCATTATTACGCCACTTTATTACAATCCTCATTGATTTAAAATATGCCTGAGGTCAGATAATGGTGTCGTAAATCCAACTTGTCGACGAATTCGCTACCTGGCTTCAAATCCCATTCTTTGAGCGGCAGCAAACAAAACGAAATTTACATTCAAATGTTTGAGAATCGTCGGCTATGAGGAAAATCGATTTATGATTTTTACCTGTAATAAATTTAAAAGATGTTAAATAAAAGTGAATAAAAAATTTAAATAATAAAAGTACAAATAGAAAAAATTATCATTAAAAAATAAAAAGTGTTTTTAATGATAATTTTTTCTATTTGTAAAAGTTTTTAAAATCATGAAAATGACCAGTTGTGTCTAAATAAATAATTTTTAGATCTTTTGGAACATTGCTTCCAAAATTAAACACGTTGAAAATAGAACAGAAGAAAAAGCAAAATAAAAAAAAGACAAGACAATACATCCATCTCACAGTTAGTTTAAATCGGCAATGACGATAATTTTAAATTGGCAATGACGGTTAAAAATTTAAATCGGCAATGACGATTTAAATTTTTAACCATTGAAAGGTTGTATTATATTTTCTATT
>CM075854.1:59009003-59141503 GCA_037975125.1 Latrodectus hesperus | reverse complement strand
GTTGAATCGCTTCGGCCGCAAGACAATGCTGTGTATTTTCTGGGATCAGGAAGGTCCAATATTTAATGAGCTTCTCAAACCAGGCGAAACCATGAAAACTGATAGCTACAAGCAATGATTTGAATGATACTATACTCGAAAAACTCGAGCAATAGAAGAAACAGCAGCACAAAGTGATTTTCCTTGATGACAATGCACCTAGACACCGTGCTAAACCGATCAAGGACATCGTTAAGGCGCTTGGCTGAGAGCCCTTAGCGCATGCGGCTTATTCATCACACTTGTCTCCTTTCGATTATCACTTATTTGCTTCATTGGGACGCACTTTGGCTGACCAGCGCTTCACTTCTTACGAAAACGTCAAATCTTGGCTTGATGACTGGCTGGCCTCAAAAGACCGATCATTTTTTGGCATGGTATTCACAAATTGCCCGTAAGATGGGGAAAATGTGTAGCTAGCGATGGATATTATTTCGAATATAGAAATATTAACAATTTTCGCAAATTTATTGTGTTTTTTATTTTTTTAAATCGTCTCATTCCATTTGCATACACACACCTGGTATACTAATAATTTTAATTATAAATGTTAATTAAAAATATACAAAGCAAAGAAATATATGAGAAATTGTAAAAAAATTTAACCATATCTATATTTTTATCTTTTTTAATCTTTCTTTTACAGTTTATTTTTTCTTTAACAGTTAGAGCACAGTCAATAGCTATCATGGTAAAATGATTTCCAAGACTACCATTGTTTGTTTCTTTGCAAACGCTGGAACGTTTTGAGCATTAACATAGGTAGTATAAATGTAATACAGACTAATCCTAACAGTTTTTTAACTTCATTGAACTTTTCCATCTAATATCATTTTAATAACTATTCCTTTTCGAATATCATGAAAATAATAGTTAAATTACACAAGCGAATTATTTACGTGATAAGAAGCCAAGCTGACAGTTGAGTAATCAGCACTCTAACTGTCAAATCATTAGTTAATGGACTCCAGATTGAACACCACATTATGTGTGAATATTTGGAATACACTTTAAAAAGTAATTAAGGATTGAATTAGCTCTCCTTTTGAAAAAGTAGCAGGAGAAAGGTAAACTATACCACAACTTAGGAGCATATACTCAGGCTAAAAATTAAGCTTAGTTGTATTTTTTTCTTTGTTTTCTTTTTCTTTTGTATAAAAAATTATCAGTTATATAAACAATCAGAAATTTTTTAAAAAATAATATAACTACTGTAAGAAAAATTATCTTATGAATTTAATCCCGCTCTTACAAAAGTAAGCAACTTGAGATTTTAGAAATGATTCAACATTTAAGTTAATGATGTACACTACTGGCCATTAAAATTGCTACACCAGAAAAGCGGCACACCACACACGTGAAATTTGCATGACAGGTAGAACTTACTGTGATATGCAAATGATTAGATTTTCAGCGCATTCATACAAAGCAGACGACAGTAGCGACATCAACAATGTGTATAAAACCAGAGATTTGACAGCAGTTTTCTCATGCTCAATTTCCGTTTCAACGTTGTTTTCGGCAAAGAAAGTTGTTGTAATGTCTCGTGTAAGAAGAAGAAATGCTTATCAGCACGTGTTTGACTTTCATCGAGGAAGGATTATAGACTACCGGGATTGCGGTTTATAGTACCGCAATATTGCTGCTCGCGTCGGTCGAGACCCCATGACTGTTAGCAGAATATGGAATCAATGGGTTCAGGACAATCATACGGAACGTTATGCAGGATCTCAGCGACCCTCCATCACTAACAGCAGAGAAGACAGACATCTTATCCGCATGGTCACTAGGGATCGTACAGCCACGTCACGAAACCTGAGTCGAGAAATGGAGTCATTTGCAAGGCAACAAGTTTCTTCTCGAACAGTTCGACGACATATGCAGCAGCATGGATTGTCTGCATAGCGACCATGGCTTCGGCTACAATTGACGCTGCGTCACAGACAGGAGCGCCTCCAATGGTGTGATCAGCGACGAACGTGGACGCGGGAATGGCATCACGTCATCTTCACATATGAATCTCGGTTCTGTATACAGGACCATGATGGCCGTATCCGTGTTTGCAAGCATCGCGGAGAACGCCCATTGCCAGCTTGCATTGGACATCGCCATACTGGTCCACCTGCTGGAGTGATCGTATGGGGTGCCATTGGATACACGTCTCGATCACCTCTTATTCACATTACCGGCTCTTTGAACAGCAACCGTTACATTTCCGATGTGTTAAAGCCCGTTGCTCTGCCCTATCTTCGAGGCCTCCCTAATGCTTTGTTTCAACAGAATAATGCACGACCGCATGTTGCCTTAACTGTTCTGAACTTTATTGACACAGAACAGATTCGACTGTTACCCTGGCCAGCACGTTCACCTGATCTGTCACAAATTGAGAACGTGTGGTCAATGGTTGCCGAGCGATTGGCACGCCATCACTCACCATCCACTACTGTCGATGAACTGTGGCATAGTGTTGAAGCTGCATGGACTGAGATCCCCGTACATGCCATACAATCTCTGTTTGACTCCATGCCTAGGCGGATAAATGCTGTTATTGCAGCCAGAGGTGTCTGCTCTGGGGACTGATTTCTCAAGATCTATACATCCTAATTTCCTGTAAATCTAATCACTTATTCTTTCCACTATAATGTATGTGTCCAATAAATATCGATCTGTTATTTTCATTACTTCTTGATGTAGCCATTTTAAGTGCCAGTAGTGTATATTTATTATGTAAGCTCTTTATATACACAACTTAAAACAAATAAGAGATATTCTGGATTTATAAACAACCACATTATGGACAGCTTTTTTGACGAAAATGTAAAAAAGTGCTTAAAAGGGAGAAGTATAGGGTTTACAAAGCTGGCAGTTTGCCAATTCTGTCTGTGATGAAGAAAAGTACGCATTTCAAATACGGAGTGAGAAGCACACTGCAGTTTTCCATCTGTTGGTGTATATAAAAACAATTGACTTGTACTGAATGTTTTGTAACAGAGAATGCAAAGTCTCAGCAAAGTGATTTAGCTAAATTAACTGCTAAAATAATCATCGATCATCGTGTTACCATAAGTAGTTTCTGAAGTTATCATTCAAAGATTATGAAGCAATTTTTGGAAACTGGAAATATTCTTCGAAGATCGAAGCAAAGTGGTAAGACAGTAAAAAAACAAAATGAGAATTTATATTTAAGACAAAAGCCATATGAAACCACCCAATGAAATCCACTTTATTGCAATAACACCTTCAGTACCAGCATTTTGTGTGTAAAAATATTGGTAAATAATCCACCATGTAGGTTTGAATGCCTGCAAGCCGTTAGATTGTTCTTGGTTAACAAAGAACTAGTGTGCTGCCTTCAGAAAGGGGACATAGTATAATTCCCACTTCAATGAACATATTAACAATGGGAAGTTAATCATCTGATAAAAAATTTGGTACTCAAAAAATCCTGCATTTCTGCATGAAATTGTTCACTTTGGCGCTACTGAGTACTCTAGACCAGTAATTTTATCAATGAAATCACTGACCTGTACTTTATAAGAAATGGAGCATAAACTAATGTGATAGTGGAATGAGATCCTTGGAAATTCTGTGGTCTTTTGCGCTGGAAAAATCGCTATGTAATGGATGATAACACAAAGCCACATTGAGCTCAGAGCTTGTAGACAATTTCCTTTTTAATGAAATTTTATTTTTTATGGATTAGCCTTCATATATTTTAAATATGTAACTAATAGAACAACTTCTGGCCATTCTAGGGTGAGAGTTGCTAAAGTCACCTTTGAAAAAGTCTTTTCTACAGAAGTAGAAATTAATAATCCTGTTCTACAACAACCTTATTAATTCCCTGCCTCGTGATTGTCTGACATTGTTTTTGATCAAGGAGAACCACCAATGTATCAAAATTTATTTTATGGAAAACATCATATACTTTGTTTGTTTGTATAATACCACGAACTGCATATTTTTTGTTTGCGATTAAATATCGTCAGTACAATTTTTTATTTATTGCTTATTTTTCTTTTTGTTTATCACACAACCCTTAAACAATATACTTTAATCACTATAATGTTTATTCGTCTATAGTTTAGATCCAAAATAATAATATTCTCTATATGTACTTGGCAGTGTAAATAAAAAATTGCAGAAACAAGTGCAATTTTAACACAAATATATACTATTTCAGCTACATTATACGAAGAAAATTTACTATTTTTTTAAATTCATTTAATAAAATAAAATTTTTAAAAAGAGAGAAAAAATTCAAATTTTTCTTGATAAGGACATTGGGTTGTATGTGAAAAAACAAATATATTATTGTTGTTTCGGATGTTTTTCCCACATCTTCATTACGAAAGTGCGGAAAGAGTTTGGTGACTGTTAAATTGAGATAGTGATTAGACAGAAAATCATAAATGAGATTACTACGTGATAGAACAGAAAGTTTGAAAAAAGATGATTGATAGTGTGTCGCATTCAAATAAGCATGTTAGCCTTTGTTTTGTTTTCGCTCTACTTTCAGTTTCACACATGAGGGTAATTCATCTGGGACCTCATGCCTAAAGTAGATACTGCATTTTCAATTTCAATTGCATACAGTTATTATTATAATGCTTTTATGAATTTCAATTGCATACAAGAATCATAATCGTCATGATTCTTGCAGTATGCAAGTATGTTTCTTGCAAGTCTATGAAATGCTGAGATGAATACCAGAACGCTTAACATTAACGAAATTAAATGTTATTAGGGATTGAGTATTAATTAATGTTACATTTTTAACTTTTACGAATATGGTATAAACCACTGTTGTACCAATGAAAACAATCAGATAAAGATCTTAAAAGAGAGGCACTTAATTTCAAAAGACAAACAAAAAAAACTTAATAAGTCATATTCATCACCTAAAATATTTCCGGTATGGGAAAAATTATTGATGTGGGAAAGCAGAATTAATTTTTGTGATGAATTTGTAATATAAGCAAATAAAAAATTGTGACTCTTCTGAAAAATCTTATAATTTCAACCAGAAAAAATTCTTTAATTAAAATAATTAATATTTATATTCATATTTTATTACTCATTTGAAATGCTGCAGATAATATAAAGGGTTTATAAATGGTTTTAATTTTACTTTACAAAAAGAGAAGATATCTTACACAATCTAGTATGGCTTATATTATAAAACTGCATTTGACACATAGACATATTAAATGCTCTCTTTTTTAAGCACGTTTTATGATGACAATATCATGTTTTAGCAATTTTTACCACAGCTGTCTAGGTTATGTTTGATTTTCTTATTCAAATATCCGTGTCTAAAAAAAAATAATACTCTATTCTGCATTTTTCCACATATTTTAAATCATATCCTATGAACATCCTGTCATAATAGCAGCCTCTTTCTGCTTTTTACAAAATTTCAAGTGTTAAATAGTAATGTATCACATATTATTCGACATGATATTCTTTAAATAAAATCATTGCTATGCATATTTCTTCCTTCACTTTGAGAAAAGCTACATATAAGCGGATATCAGACAAATGAAAACACCTTGGATTTACGAGGAATTTTGTACTAATATGATGTAAGACTGCTTTAATCATGTTTTATCAGCTCACTTGGTAATCTGATAATACAAATGCTGTATAGTATTTACAAGAAGACCATTCTTCATGAAGATATTGTGAAAAAAGAGATGCCAGTGAAAGTTATCATGATTCCAGGTTGAATATTCTAAGATAAACCATAATAGGTAGTCCAAATAATTAATTGTGGTCCAAAATAAATATTTCACTTCATTTTCATCTTGGATATCATTAGACAATTCTTGGAGAATCCCAGCTTCTAGAATAAGAACATCACCATCCTGAAAAATTCCATCTCATGCAGGAAACAAACTTCGCATCACACACTAAAGCTTGTAAGTTAAAACATCACTTTCCCAGTAATCCTTCCTTTCAGAGTTTCAACTGAGTTAGCAGAAAATTGCCAAATGGTTACTCATACCATGCAGATCCACCTCCATGCTCATCTGTTAAAAAGGGAAAATTGTGATCAAACGCTTACAGATGTCCTCCGAGCTCACGGCCATCTTGATGAGGGGGTGAGTTTGATTGATGAATGGTTTGATCACATAACTTTCTTTTACATATCAATAAACTAGTTTTTGTGGATGTGACACTCCTGGTGTTAACATGTGTGAGAAATGACTTAAAAATTTATTTTCTCCCATAAATATTTTGCTTGTGAAGATCCCTCCTAATTGTAATTGACATTGACTAATCCAGATACTGACTAAAATTCACGATCAGTTTTGCTGCAATTGTTTTCTTTTTGGACATTACCATTTGCTTCAACACTTATCTGTCTCTTTCCCTCAAATTCTCCATTTATTAATTTGCATTGCTGAACTTTTCATTCCACGCTATGTGTGCGCTGTTTAAGCTTCAATACCATACTCATAGAAACGAATAAGAGATTGAAAGTTATGGATACAGTTATTCCAAATTGCCATTTTCAAAGTCTGAAGTAGGTCATTTTAAACTTTTGATAAAAATCAATGACACATTTACAACTTCATTCTAGTTACCTCATATTACCATGATAAACGATTTTTATGTTTCTGTAACTGATACAGCCAAATTATATTTTAATGCTTACGTAGCGCATTCTGAAATGTCACTTTTATCCATAAGTATTTCTGCTTTTGTAGCAACCAGTTATGTATACTTAAAAATAAATTTACTTCTCTAATCACTATGTCACATGAACCCAAAATCAATATCAATGAAAGTTTACTTACGACAGTTTTCAGTGTAATTGGAATTTATAGAATTTTTTCCATGTACCAATTACATTAAATAATCATTTTCGGATAAAATGCTGTAAAAAGAAAGTCATATATATATAATATATATATATATATATATATATATATATATATATATATATATATATATATATATATATATATATATATATATATATATATATATATATAGTATATATATATATAAAAGTTTATATAATATATTTGCTATGTTTCCTGAGTTATATTATTTTACAAAATACTATACTTCATCATATTGCTCTGGCATGAAAATCTTTGTTACTTATTTTAGTTTATCTTTATATTAAATTTACGTAAATATATAAAAATTATATTTTTATATATAAAATACCATTTTATACTTTATTTCATAGGATAGTATCAATATAATGTATAGTGCATACTTTGAAATAAAATATTAAACTGAGCTTTCAAAACTTAATCATACATTTTCCCCATCCTATCTTGATGGATAATTGCATTATTTTTCGAGAGAACGTATTTTCGTTTCAAAAAAAGAAACGTTTGAAATTTCCCAGGTGGCTACTATTGGATGTATTCTTTTTGTTTAACATATTGATAACGAAATTTTCTGAAATTTCTAAGCATTTTCAATAGTTTATTTCTTAAATATTATACGTTAGATAAATGAATGTTCCGCGTAGAGAGATTTAAGAATTGTCCATTCAACCGCCTCAATAATACCATTGATCATCCCAAAATGCACTAACATCGTAATATTGAGAAATTCACCTTAAATTATGTATGGCTTTGTTTGAAAAGAAACTATTCTATTCATAAAATTAAGTATATTTCATTTTCAGTGTACAAAAATTCAAATAGATCATTATATTATTTCCATGCCTTTTATCATGATTATCATACAGTTAGTTATTTGAAATAACACATGTTTCACTAAATCAAATTTAAGGATCGAAATAATTTAGATGTAGAATAAATAATTATATCTATTTTCTAAACTACGCGTATGTTTTGCAAATAAAGACATTTTACGAAAAATATGTAAAATTTTGAAATTTACATTCATTTTTAAATTCTTAATTAAATTCTTAGTTTTCTTTCTTAGTGTTTATGTTGCAACGATTTGTCCAAAAACAGAGCCGTTATCAAGATTCAAATGACAAAATATTGTAAGCCAGTTTCCAAAGTTTTACATGGGGGGTGGGGGATTATTATAAACATATATTACAAAATACATAATTTTAAAAAAATCATAAGAACCGGAAAAGAAAGAATTTCATGAAAAGAAAATATTTTACGATATATTTCGTTCTTTCTACATATTATTGATGACATGAGGACAAAAATATAAATCATAATATTTTGTAATGTATTGTGTCTAAAACATAATTTTTAAATCAAACATTTTGCCTTATTACTAAATTCATGCCATAACGTTAAAAAGTCACAAAACAAAATAATTCTTTTAAATTATTGTATTAAATTGAATTTGTAAGTTCTAGCATTTGTAGCATTTTTTGCTTCAATATGCAGGGTTCCTTTTTAATGAAATTTCTTATTTCGTAATTTTTTCTTATTATAACTAATAATTTTCTATAATTTTCTTATTTAAATAATAACTAATAATTTTCTTATTTCGTATTGCAATGACACAAAAAGTATTAAAGATATCTGTTTATTTATTTCTGTATACATACGTTACATATTTAACGTTTTAGTTTACATAGTTTTAAATATAATATTGGGCAAGTGATTCCTACACCTTGTCGAACTACTGGGTGATCCGAATTCTGCTGCTTCTCATCACTCTCTCCAGCACATGTTGACAATTTCTCTTTGAATGCTTCTTTTCAGATTTTCCAAAATTTATGGGTAGTCAATATAGACACGAAACTTTAAATGCCCCCACAAAAAGAAATTATTGGGACCGAATCGAGAGAATACTTTGGTCACTCCAAATCGCTTCTCATTGAAATGAGGCATCCAGGGAAGCGATCTCGCAGCATTGTCATCAATGTCCTTAAGTATAGGTTGTTGCTGCATCCTGCTGAATCCATACTTCCCCCAAGTGCATTTCGTCAAGTTGCGGCAAAACATAATTTTTCAGGATATTCACATAATGATTTGAAGTGACTGTGACAGTTTATTTTTCTCGAAAACCCATGAGCCAGCAATTCCAACTGATGAGACTGTGCACCATACAGTGACACCTGGTGAATGCAAAAGCCTCTGATTGAATTTTTGGGAATTGTCGACAACCCAATTATGCATATTTTCTTTATTGACAAATCCATTCAAATGGAAATGAGTCTCTTCATTGAAAAAGACAAGCGTGTCTTGGGGACATAATCAAAAATTGCATGCCTTTCTTGAAGCATTAAAGTCACATTCAGAAAGTTTTTCTACAATTATCTGCTTGTATGGATTAAAATTAACTTCGTCGTGCAAAATTAGTCTCAAGGAACAATCTGAAATTCCAAGGGCAAACACATGTTTCCGAGCCAAACGCCGCGGTGAATGCAAAAAGGAGATTATAACTGCTTCGAGAAATCTGATGGAACGTGTATCTCCACCTCTGCTTTTCTGCACAGAATCAGTTCCCCTAGAACGTTGTTACCTATAAAATAATAGATTTCCATAGGGGACAGATATAGAGACGCAATATTGAAGCGATATTGGAAAGTGCACAGGGTTGAAGTAACCAAACTACCGCTTAAAAAATAGGCTTTTAAAGCAAATGCAGGTAATAAAATTCAGCCATAACTTCTTTCTTCTATAAGGAATTAAATGATTTTATTCATATTGCAAGAGTTCAGATGCAATATGCATTATTGGTAGCTGGCATACTTACTCCAAAATTCGTATTTGAGTTGTAATTCCTATGTTTTACTAAACATAGGAATTACTTAAACAATGATGCTGACAAAACCGCATTACTTTCCTATAGCCAAGCTGGCTTATTTGTAAATGGAATAAACTCTCAAAAATGCGACACACCAGGCGAATAGTCATTTAAATTTATGATAGGGATGATAAATATAATGCATCCCACAGTCTGTTGCTTGAACCAAGTTGTCAATTAAATGATTGGTGCTCTAACTTACAGTTCCGCAATTCGATACTAACCGCATTTATGGATCATTTAAATTACTCGGAGTTCACTTTAATCAATATTTTCCGGTTAAATTAATTCTCGTATCCAAAATACAAATGTAAAGTGAAAATAGAATCAATCTGGAAATAATAATCACAGATAGTCAATAATTGGTTTCTTCATAATGTGTCCAATCTTTCAGCATATTGAATATTTGCTCGAAAAAAGTCGCATTCAGTCTAAAATAAGTTCCCTTGCATTTTTTAATCACTTACACTTTAATGGGACTGAGTTACATAGCTTATACGAATACTTTCATATATCAATCAGGAATTAATTCCTTTTTGAGAAGTTTGGGTATATATATATATATATATGCAAATTGTGTAGCGCTGCGCATCATTTAAGCAAAAGTGAGGGCGCTGTGGTAACTACATGTACATCGCGTACTGTGGTTATTCTGATTTAGTTGTTAGAACTGCTAGTATGGGTAAACAGCCTGATTTAGAAGCTTTCGATTGCGGACAAATCATAGGTGCGCGACGCATGGGCCATTCAATTTCCGAAATCGTCAGGCAGCTAGGATTTTCAAGGTGTCAAGGGTATACCAAGAATACATGGATGGTGGAAAAAAAACTAGCGATCGGGCAAGTTGCAAAGGACAATTAGCCTTGACAGTGCGTGGTGAGAGACGGCTCAGGCATCTTGTAGAGAGCCAAACATTAGCTTAAATTACCACCCAGTTGAATGACGGTGCCAGTCGTACTGTCAGTAAATGAGCTGTGCAACGCTCGTTTCAGTGTATGGGTTTCGGGAGCTGTCGACCTACGAGAGTACCATTGCTCAATGCTCGCAATCGGGCAGTACGTCTTGCCTGGGCAAGATAACACAGAGACTGGAGTGTAGAGGACTGGAAACAAGTAGCATGGAGTGATGAGTCATGATTCCGAGTACTTAACGCTGACGGGAGGCTGAGAAATTGTTGTCAAGCTCATGAAAACATGGATCCTGCCTGCAAGGTTGGAACTGTACAAGAGCATGGTTGCTCAATCATGGTCTGGGGTTTTTCTCGTGGCACAGTATGGGATCTTTGGTCCATGTATCAATCTCCCTCAACGCATTTCTGTAGGTAGACTTGCTGGGTGTTCACCTCCATCCGCTTATGCTCTTCTGTTATCCGCATGGTAATAGAATTTTCGAACAAGACAACTGTACCTCTCACAAGTCTCTGTAGGCTACTGGCTGCTTGAATGAGCATTCCTCTGACTTTTCTGTCATAAATTGGCCACCTAGAAGCCCAGACTTAAATCCTATTGAGCATATTTGAGATATTTTAGAACAAGGCATGAAAAGCCAGCACACAGCACAAAAGGACCTTACTGAATTATGAAGAGTTTTATTCGATGTTTAGCAAGCTATTACAATGGAACATTTCCAAAAACTTGTTTATTCTATGCCTCTCGTGTGGCAGCCGTTATCGAGGCCAGAGGAGGCCTAACTCGTTACTAAATAGGTATCCCTAATTCATTAGCACTTCAGTGTATATATATATACACACTACTGGCCATTAAAATTGCTACATCAAGAAGGAATGCAAATAACAGAACGATATTTATTGGACACATACATTATAGTGGAAAGAACAAGTGATTAGATTTACAGGAAATTAGGATGTATAGATCTTGAGAAATCAGTACCCAGAGCAGCCACCTCTGGCTGCATTTATCCGACTAGGCATGGAGTCAAACAGAGATTTTATGGCATGTACGGGAATCTCAGTCTATGCAGCTTCAACACTATGCAACAGTTCATCAACAATAGCGGATGGTGAGTGATGGCGTGCCAATCGTTCGGCAACCATTGACCACACGTTCTCAATTGGTGACAGATCAGGAGAACGTGCTGGCCAGGATAACAGTCGAACCTGTTCTCAATAAAGTTTAGAACAGTACGGGCAACATGCGTTCGTGCATTATTCTGTTGAAACAAAGCATTAGGTAGGCCTCGAAGATAGGGCAGAGCAACGGGCTTTAACACATCGGAAATGTAACGGTTGCTGTTCAAAGAGCCGGTAATGCGAACAAAAGGTGATCGAGACGTGTATCCAGTGGCACCCCATACCATCACTCCAGCAGATGGGCCAGTATGGCGATGTCCAATGCAAGCTGGCAATGCGCGTTCTCCACGATGCCTCCAAACACGGATGCGGCCGTCATGGTCCTGTATACAGAACCGAGATTCATCTGTAAAGATGACGTGATGGCATTCCCGCATCCAGGTTCTTCGCTGATCACACCATTGAAGGCGCTCCTGTCTGTGACGCAGCGTCAATGGTAGCCGAAGCCATGGTCGCCGTGCAGACAATTCATGCTACTGCAAACGTCATCGAACTGTTCGAGCAGAAACTTGTTGCGTTGCAAATGACTCCATTTCTCGACTCAGGGTTCGTGACGTGGCTGTACGATCCCTTGTAACCATGCGGATAAGATGTCTGTCTTCCCTGCTGTTAGTGATGGGGAGTCGCTGAGATCCTGCATGACGTTCCGTATGATTGTCCTTAACCCATCGATTCCATATTCTAACAGTCATGGGGTCTCGACCGACGCGAGCAGCAATATTGCGGTACGATAAACCGCAATCCCTGTAGGCTATAATCCTTCCTCGATCAAATTCAGACACGTGTTGATAGGCATTTCTTCTTCTTACACGAGGCATTACAACAACTTTCTTTGCCGAAAACAACGTTGAAACGGAAATTCAGTATGAGAAAACTGCTGTCAAATCTCTGGTTTTATACACATTGTAGATGTCGCTACTGTCACCTGTTTTGAATGAATGCGCTGAAAACCTAATCATTTGCATATCACAGTAAGTTCTACCTGTCATGCAAATTTCACGTGTCTAGTTTGCCACTTTCCTGGTGTAGCAATTTTAATGGCCAGTAGTATATATATATTTAAATATATATATATATATATATATATATATATATATATATATATATATATATATATATATATATATATATATATATATATATATATATATATATATATACACATATATATATATATATATATATATACACATATATATATATATATATATATATATATATATATATATATATATATATATATATATATATATATATATATATATATATATATATATATATATATATATATATATATCAAACATGTTTTTTATTTAATGAAATCTTATATGAACATGAGTTTCCAAAACATTTATATCTTTTAGCATATTTCAAATAGCCCTTCATAATGAAATATCAACGAGTTTAAGATTTTTAATTTAAACTAAATTTTTAATCAAAAAGTGTAATGCATTAAGTTGAATAATGCACTATAATATTAGGCGAAATATTTACAATGATTCTATTTAAATAAACTTAAATAAGCATATCCAAACTGCTTAGACAGATAACTGATAATATTCATGATTTGTGAAACAGTTATTTTCGGTAATTTTTCTTTGTTAATTAGGACTATTGGAGAAAATATAGTTATAATGTAATGTGTGACTTCCACAAATATATTTCAACTTAGTTTTACAATACCACCATTGGATGGAAAATTATCGGATGCATAATAATTAACAAAAATTAAATTTTAAAGGGTTTTTTTTCTATTTTTAAAATTTTTATTTTATATAAATTAAAATTTTGGTGTTAAATAAAAGTTTTATAATCAGTTTTGTTAAAAATTCTTTTGCGGAAAAGTTAACGGTACATGTTTACATGCTTTAGTCTTCTTTTCTTATAAACCAAAAATAGCAGTAAGTAACCGCAAATAACCAAAAATATATGAATTGTCAAGAAACACTGTTCTCCAAATTGAAAATTTATTGTTGCTTGAAAGAGAGTCCACTCCAAGGAGGAACACAAAATAGATATTGATGAAGCTGAAAGCATAAGATTTCAGAGGAAATCTAAAGAATAATGTTACAATTTTTGTAATTTCTTATTCATGTGAAAATCCCATGCTGTTCTTTCCCCTTGCCTTTTTCCCAAAATAAATGTATCTCATTACAATGAATATAAAATAATAAAAACTGCCACATTGCCTTTTTAATGTCTATTAAAATTTTTCTTTTCATTTTTGCAAAGCATTTTAAAAATGTCAGATTCAGAGAACAAAATTTTTATGTAATAAAATTTAATAGTATTAAGCAATTAAATATGTGGCCATGTGTGTGTGTAAATGATGCTTTATTTTTCTGTTGCAATATTCTCAAGCATATAAGTGTTTATATTAAATTTTCAGAAAATTATTTAATATAAATGAGGACACATTTCGGTGAGATTTATTAAGAAAAAATATATATGATGATTTCATTAGCTAATATCATCAATGAACTTCATTTATTACCGTTTCAGAAATATACAGTATGTCCACTAAAGTCCCTTGCCACCCTCTTAACTTCGGAACGGCTGCTGCTATATTCATAAAAGTGATATCTAGGTATAGTAAAGTAGCCATGCGCTACTGAATGAAACCACCTACCGCGCCACCTGGTGGAAAACTATGGAGTTAGCATTTGTATCTCGAAAACGGAACGAGATAGGTAAAAAAAAAGTGATTTACAAAGTTGTAGAGCATCCTCGATTTAGTACGAAAAGATACCTTGTAGGCATTAATGTGAAGAATACAACGGTTAAAACGCGCATTTGTTGTTTCGTGCTGCGACGTGGCACATCGTATGTGTGCATACTTGAAAAAACAAAAAACCGTTTTCTTTCACCGCTAGCCGTGAAAGAAAACGATTTACATTTTAATACAATGATTACATTTTTCACTTTTATTTCGAAATGAGAAGAACCGAAGTATTAAAAATAATTCCAACAATTTGTATGCAGTATGCAAATACGAAAGAAACGTCATGCTTGTTCACCTGAAACAGCTATAAAAGAGACATCTTGGTAATACCCGATTTTGTGGAGAGCTTGCTGTTGTTTAATCTTAAGAATCCATGGTTTCAACATGACGGCGTGCCTGCTCACTAGACATCTCTAGTGAAGCAGTACCTCGTCAAGGAATTTGGCAACCAAATACTAGGGTATGGCGGTTTTGAAGAGTGGCCTCCACGTTCTCCTGATCTGACTCCACTGGACTTTTTCCTGTGGGGATGCTTGAAACAGCAGGTGTATGCGACTCCTCCACAAAAATTACAGGACCTTAAACGACACATTACGGTCGCGTGTTCCAACGTGTACAACATAATCTTCAAGCGAGTATCCAAATGTGCATTGCAGGTGACGGTGAGAAATTTGAACATCTGTAGTAAAGTATATTGTTATAACTATTTGTTTTTTTTTTTCCTTTCTTAGATCGTTTTGTCACATCACAGCACGGAAGAACAAATGCGCGTTTTAACCGTTGTATTCTTCACATTAATGCCTACAAAGTATCTTTTCGTTCTAAATCGAGGATGCTCTACAAATTTGTAAATCACTTTTTCTCTATCTCGTTCCGTTTTCGAGATAGGAATGCTAACTCCGCAGTTCTCTACCAGGTGGCGCAGTAGTCTGTTTTATATAGTAGCGCATGCTTACTTTACTATACCTAGACACCACTTTTATAAATATAGTAGCAGCAGTTCCAAAGTTAAGAGGGTGGCAAGGGACTTTAGTGGACATACTGTATAAGATTCCAACAACTTAAAATAATTTGCTAATGGAAACAGTTTTAGTTTGAAATATCAATGGTAGGTATTGGTAGAAATACTTGAATTAATAATTTGACGTAAGTATAAAATTTTATGTAATGTTTGAATGAATACAATTCTCAATAATTAACTTCTTTCAAAAAACATCTGATTTAAAATATTTCTTCCAAAGTTCATAGTAAAAAATAATTCATTGATTAACGTTAAGGGATTTCTATATATTGAATAATGTGATACATAATTTTTTCTAAAGAGATCATTTTTATTCGAGTACATTTACGTAACACCATCTGCGTAAAAATACAAAACTACTTTTTGTCTAAAGTGGGAAAATTTGTTTATATACTTCGTATTAGCAAAACATAGAACTAAATTCTTGATTTGGTGTGGAATGTATAATTCTTTTCCTGTTTACGTTTACATTGTAAAAATTAGTTTATGTAGCGGTGCTATTGCGTTCCTATATAAAAAAACTATTCTCAGCAGTCTACCTCGTACTGTGCCAAGTTCGTTATACAGGCCAGTAAGTCTATATTTTATGAGAGTTCAATTTAACACCCAGCGTCGCGTTTAACTTATGGAAACAGTTCCAGAAGGCCAGTTCTATTGGAAGAAAGCGTGGATGAGATCGTCCAAGAGCCACAACAGCAGAGATGATCGCCATTTGTCTATTCTAGTGAGGCCTAATAGGTATGCAAAAGATTTTCATCCCCCTCATGCCTTGCATACGGCTACAGGTTCCAGATTTTAAAGGGTGACTGTTTCCAGAAGTCTTCATGGGAGAGGACTGTTTGCACGAAGACCTGCGATTTGCGTCCTGTTCACTTCTACGCACAGGATAATCCCTTTAGCGTAGTGCAGAGAGCATAGATATTCGATTATGGAACAATAGGGGCCCGTTCTCTTCACTGATAAGTCTAGGTTCAGCCTAATCACAGATTTCCGCCGCATGTTCATTTGGAGAGAACCAGGGATTTACTACCTGCCTTCTAATGTCCACCAAATCGACCATTATGGTGACGGAGGTTTAATGGTATTGTCAGGTATTATGTTAAACGGCTTCACATGTCCATGTCTTTGACACAGTCAGTGTGACTTCTGTGAGGTATAGAAATGAAGTCTTGAAGCCCTATGTTTACTTTTTCTGGGACCCCTGAAAAGGCTGAATTGATTTTAATGGACGATAGTACGAAGCGACATAGATATTTAATATCCAGAAGCTGATTGTGTTTTCTTAGTAAATTCCTGCATACTATGCTCCTAGAATATTATCATATGCTCAAAAACTTGTCTTATAAAATGGAATAAATGTGTGAGAATTCAGGATGGTAGTATTTTTTAGGCTGAATATAATTTTAATACAAAATATTATCACGTAGATATCCGATTCCTTGCAGAAAAATAAGGCTTTATTTTTTTAAGTATTATTCTTATGAAATTTTAATATTAAAGTTTATATAGACACTAATGAGACTGGAAATAATATAGAAATTTTAGTTATTATGCTTTTTTAATTAGGTGAAGAGATATGTAGAACAACGCTCAAAAGTAGTCAACTACATTTGCTTTGATAAGGTCAAAAACAAGACCTGTGTGAATATGAAATATTTTTATCTGTGGACAGTAAATTTATTGATGCCGGATATGTAAGATTAAAAATCGTTCAATATTTTATATAAATGTCTTGTGTTTAATGTTAAGTACGATGTACGATGATAAACTTACTGTATTTTATGCTTTCATGGACTATTTGATTTATAAATAAAAAAATGGCCCAGTTGGGACTTTAATTGAAACAATACATTCTTACTATAATCGATCAAGATCTAAATTTTGCAAAATGCATGCATTAAAATGCATGTTTTTTTATTCTTATTTTTATAGTATTCTTATTTTGTGTTATTAAATTGTCAATTCAAAGAAATTAAGCTCCAATATTAATTTGACATCATAAACATAAGAATTTCTGATACATATTTTTATTTAATTTTTTCTGTATTAAAATTGAATAAATATTTTTTGTATAAGTTCGCATTTTATTTTTTAATTTCATTCTTAATCTCTTTGAAGTTGTTTTCAGTTTAAACTTAAACTTAGAAAATATGTAATAAAATAAGATTTATTCGCTAAAACATAGTTTTGTTCAACAGAATAATCTGTAAAAATTTGTCTTTATGCTCCAGTAACTTCGAAAATGCATATTTTCAATATTCAAAAATAAATATTTAACTATACTATAAACAAATAATTTTTTCAAAAGAACTTAAATTATATTTACTTATATAAAATACGTGTGTATTATTTATATTGTGTACAATTTTTTGTACTAATAGTGTTTGTAAAAATTAATTTTGTACTTAATAGGCCCATAGTAAACTAGACTGAAAAATACGCAGTGTGACGATTTTTTTTAGAGTGCTACACTCACACGCAAAACTAAATAGATATAAATAATGTAATAAATGGCTGAACAATTTGCTTGATATTGTGTGTAATTTAAAAAACATTATAATTATCAAAATAAATTAAAATGTCATATTCAATTGTACTGTTACATTATTGAAAAAAGAAATACCTTTATATTGTTATTGTCAAAAAAAAATACATAACTCCTTAAAATAAAGAATTCAAAACCTAATTTCTGCACTAAATTGTCTATATAAAAAAATTAGCAATACTTCTATAAAAGATTGAAATCCACTCTTTTTTTGTATCTAATATACTCCTTTAAATGATTTGTTGTTACTCACCGTTAAAGAAATAGTTTACTCGCATCTTTCAAAAGAGTGAATTTATATCTTAAAGATTGGTTGAGTTTTGTCAAAATGAAAGAGTGAAATTTCACTCCTTTTGATTGAAATCCACTCAATTTTTAAGAGTGTATATATAAGCGATGTGAACAGTAAATACACCTTTTTTATTACTTGATGCAGACAAATAATGGACATAGCAATATGAATTTCTACTCCTTTTTTTAGTTCTAAAATTAAAACCATAATTATTTAGTTAAAATCCCTTTTATTTGAGAGAGATTTTCCGACAAGCCCATTGATTAGTATACTATAATTTTCACTTATTCACAGCATATAAGTAACATTTTACTACTGGAGGTATATAAATATACGTAAATAGGGAAAAGCAATAAAGATATATACAAAATGTTTTATGTTAGACTGTAAATACTATCCAAATAACCCACAGTCGATTGCATTGAAAAAAAGAACATAAATTTTTCCAAAGAACAGGCTATATATATCCGGTTCTTTTATGCTGTTAATAAGAGAGATAGTAAAAAAACTTATTAACGGCTTTGTAATCATGTGGCTTGCTGGAAAATTACTATCAAGTTAAAGAAATGCTTTGATCGCGCGCTCACAGATCACTCGAAGCAATATATTTCATATGCATTAGAACAAATGACTGCTCTTTATAATTAAAGTTTGACACCAAGAGTATGTGCCAAGTGGTATACAAAAGCTGGGTCAAATGGGATCAAACTGAGCAATAGTTTAACAAGGAGTCACAGGATTTTATTTCCCACAAAATGAGTTCAAAATGATAACCACTACATGCTACATTGTTAATGGGATAAAAACATAAAGACATGGGTTTAAAACTATTTTCATACAATGTATATTTTTTATTTCAAAGCTTAATATTTTGAAAGTGACATGCTCAATGTGGTATTTAACATTTTTTAAAAAAAAATGTTACATTTCATTACTACATGTTAAATAAACTGTTATCAGGGAGAATGTGTGTATCATAAATGTCTATACTGTATTTTAATTTCACCTAATAATTTAAGGTATCATCATAGAAATAAAGACTTTAAACATTAATTTGATCCCAATTTTCAATTGATATCTCATAATATTTTATGTCATTTAAAGATACTGAATTTATCGCCCTTACCAACCGGTAAATATTTTTTTTTTTTTTTTTTTTTTGCGCGGGAGTGCAGATTTTATGACTTCCAGTAAATTTTTTCCCTGATTGATACATGTAGTCTAACTACTTTTATGGCCATTTTGGAGTATTATATTTTAACAAACTGACATACACACACATACTTATATTTACATATAATGAAACGCTTTATTGAAAATTAGATACAATTGGGGGAGGGGCTCCTTGTATAAATCTGTCTAAATTCTGATATCAAGTTATTGAAGCTTAAAACTATTTTGAGTTAGCTGTTTTTACATGAGAAGGATTTCACAGATTGCTATCAATTTAGTAACAAAAACTGCAACATTCTAGAAATATATATATTTTTAAAAAAAAATCATAAAATATAGTCAAATTTTGAAATCATTTTGTTTGGTCTTTCCTTGCGCTATTTCCTTAGCGCATTAGATAAAAGAGACAAACTGTGTCATCTCAATTAACAACTTTATTCCATTATTCCAACCCTTGTGTAAATTTCTTTGTCATCCTTTTACACTATTTTTTATTATAATATTTTTGGATAAATATTTTAAGCAATAGTTTGTCTTTCAAACTTTTATTAATAGCTCCTTTGAATATTAAACAATTTCAGTAAATTTTAAATAAAAATTAAGTCGCTTTTAAATGCTGTTGTATTAAAAATGTCATATTTATGCTCAATGTTCGTCAGAGGCTCAAATAATAGAAATTTTTATAAGTATATAATTTAAATTATCGTAATACTGTAATATTTATGCATTTAAATACTTCAAAGAATGAAAGAAACATTTACTCTTTACGAAAACATTTTATGAATTTCATTGAATTTGAACAAATGTAAATTTGACATTGTGTATATTTGTCCGTACCAAACAAGTGTAACCAAAATTTTTATTTTATTTTTATAAGCTGAATTTCGATTTGATTTAAACCAATACTTATGAATGAGCTTAGTTTAGTTTGAAGGAAAGTCTTTATACATAAACTATTTGAGTATATAAATATTATATATTAGAATTTAGTTTTTTGAAAAATGGATAATTTAATGAGAAATAATAAGAAAAGAGTTATTCAAGGGAGAATAATAACATTTTCTCAGAAAAAAATGGAAATTAAAAGAAAGAAATTCCTACTTCTAACTGGAAGAACTGTTAAATCAACTGAATATTACGGCAAATATGTTGAATGAATAAGACATATTGATTAAAGAACTCAATGAAGCTGAAAATAAATTCGTATTAGAAGTGGAAGAATTTGTGGCGAATAATACCAACAAAAATTAACTTCATGAAAATACAGAATAAGGAATAAAATTGAAGAAAATTGAAATCTCACAAAAAACAAATCAAACATATTGAACAATTTCAATGTTAATGTTAAACAATAATTAACTATTAACATTGAAAATTCAAACATTTATCAATATTACCAAGATTTATAAAATATTTGATGAATAAACAATTTTAGCAATCTTGATAGCAATAATAAAAATATTTATTCATCGATCGTCAATCTGAATTGATCAGATATTTTGGTGAAACTAGCTAGTGTATAAATTTTTGGAGACAACATAAAAACATATATTTTAATAAATTTTAATCCAAAAGATGAGAAAATTAAGTTATTTAAATTTCTCTTAAGAGAAACAGAAGATAGTGCATTTTCTTTTTCGGATGAAAACATTCGATTTATGAAATTCAAGTTCGAATTCTTGAAACTCTACAAATTGCTTCAGATACATTGGGAGACTTCTTTCATTTATTTTTCAGTAATTAATCCCAGATATACTGCCTTATGAATTTTGTAGATCAAGTAAAAATAAAATGAAACGGAATATGTGAAAATGGACAGAAAATTCTTTCTTAAAAAGAATGTACGCGAAGAATCAGTGTTGCTAACTATGAAATAAATGATAAAGAAATAAAAATTCTAAATCCTAGATGAAAATAATACCTTAAAAAGAATTTTCTAGCCCGTTACACGCTTGAGTCCACAAATTTAACTCCTTTGAATATCGCAATAATACAATTTCGTTAAAAGGATTGTATGCGTAAAACTGTTCTAATCGATGAAAAATATACGTTGAAAGGAATGGATATTGTTTCCTATACGTGCAGTACAAACTAGATTTATATATCTAGTGCTTTCAAGTTCCTAATTTAGTACTGGTCAATAGAATTTTTTTTCTCACAATATTCATTTTCCATTTAAAATACTTGCATTATTTTCGTTAAGTTCACCTGGCCGTACTGGCATATTGCTTTTCTGAGAATGTCCTATATTATATATATATTAATTTTTTATATTAATAATACAATCACAACTTTCATATTTTGCCGACCTGATGTTGCTGTTTTAAAATCGAATTATCAATCCTTTGGATTAAAACTTTATCGGAATTGATTGTATACGCATACCCGCGTTCGCCAAAGTGGCGTATCACAGATGTTTAAAAGCGGCAAGTTTAAAGAAGCGTGTAGATTGGTGATACTTGCACAGCCCTCTGGTGTCCAATAATTTAATTATTACATTTATTTTCTATTGCTTTAAATTGTTATTATATCACTCCTGGTATATCAATCTATAGTTAATTTATATTTTTAAATAATGCCACAATAAATTTTTATTTTGTCTGTCATCAAAAAATTTTAATTTAAGTTGTATAAATTAATTATTTAATCATTTTTTAAATAAACTAAACTTTTTTATTCATGTCTAACTATTGATATATTATTAGCTTTAATTCAAATTTAATAAATAAAAAGAAATATATTACACACTAAAGAAAAATAGCTAGCATTTCCTTTTACTGCCATAAATATTTAATAGTTGTAGCTCTGCTTATCATTATAATTCTTTGGCATTTAATCTAATTGTGGGGGTCTTGGTAACAGAACTGATGCCTGGATATAATTAAACTCTTTATAGATACTAGCGTTTTATTTATTTTGATCAGGAATATAAATTTCGAATAGCGATTCTTCAAGGAATATTTATTCTAGTTTTAATATACGACAAATTTAACAGTTTCAAGAAATGTTTCTGCGATTAAAAAAAATTATAAAAACAAAATGAAATTTCGATTGATATGTTGTTGTTGCACCAGTATACTTCCCTGTACTTAGGGCATGGATGTTTGTAGTGGTTCGGAATCCACTTTAAACCGTAAGTCCCGGTATAATTAGCCCTCGTGTGCAAAAAATGACCTTTGAGCGACAAACAAACCAAACCAAATTCCCTGTACTCAGCTTTGAGTTGGGCTCTATCAGTTAGATAGAAGCAGCCGGGAGGAACCTTCGTGGTTTTGAAGCAGGGACTAAGCAGAAAACCCCTAATACTTGGCCTGCAACTGGCAGAGGTATCATTTCACTTGAAGGACACTGCGGTCGCGAACTATTTAACATGCTCCGGCCGCCTTTAGCGAACACGACGGATCTCCGGTTAAGACGGGATTCGAACTCACTATTTTCCGATAATGAGAACAAAGCTCTAACCAACCAAACCACATCAGCTACCGATTGAGCTGTAACTGAAAGTTTCTCGATTAATTAATCAATTTAGGGAAAGTTAAAATCTAAAAAGGGTTAAAATGAATTTATGAGTAGCTGCATGATACTGCATCTCATTCACATTTATAGAAAAATTTTGAATTTAACCTTTATTTGGAAAATATTCTCCATTTACATAATCCATTCAGATAATTTTTAGAAAAAATTTGAGGCAATCTTTTCCATAAGATTAACCATCTGAAAGTAATAAATATGTCAGATTGTGAAGTTGAGTAATGTTTAATAATAAAAATAACTTTCTGAGCTTCTATTATCGTATCTACTAATGAAATATTTTTCAAAAACTCATATTTAGTGGTGGCATTTTTGCTGACTATAGAACTTATGCTGCACTTTATAATAGAATGCCGTTATTGATTAGTAGGACATTTTTAGAAATTAGTTACAAAAAAAGCAAACGGTTTATTTCATTCTTGAATACCTTTAAAACATTTTTCTAACAGTACTTTCAGAAAAGGGATAATTGTGAATCAAAGACTTGAGTGAAATGAATACCTCTTTCAACAGCCAAAGAAAATCAGAAGAAATATTTATTTTGTAATGGCTTAAATTCTGTGATATCAAATGTTATAAATTATTTACTTATTTGATAGTTGGACAAGACAAAAATATTATGGTCAACTTCAGAAGTAGAGTAAAATCTAAAAATAAGGTGATGTGAAGGAAATTTTTAGAACAAACTTTTCTAGTTGGTTTGATTTTGTGGCACAAGATCAAAAAAGGACAAGCTGGAAAAAAACCTTCATAGTAAAAAATGTTTCCTTTTCAAAACCTAAACAACGATAAAATCTTGTAAAAATTAGGAAAAATATTGTATATAATTAAAATTGGAAGCTAAAAATTAGCATAAATATAGCGAGTTTAAAATTACACAAATTTAAAATATAAATATCATAAATAAAATAAAATCTATAAAACTAATTAATATTAAAAAAAGCGCAAACAGATTGCTTCCCCAAGTAAATCTTCCTAAGTTAGAATATTGCTGCGAAAAAAAGATTACAACGATGTTACATGAAATTAAAATATGATGAAAGTATATGGTTCATCACACGTTTCACATCATGTATTTAAATTTTTAGGAACAAATGTTTGTGTGCGAAACGTGTGTCTCCAGTGAAAGATGGCATGTTAATATTAAATAAGAATTTCTTAACGGTAAAACTGATGATGAAATAACATGGGAAAATACTATGTAATTTGTTAGCGACCCACATGCTCCATACCTTCTATACCTGCTAGAGAATATATAAGAACTTTTTTACACCTTTTCTCTGATCAAAAATGAGTGGTAATGGCTGAAGCGGGCTCAATGTAGCTTTAGTAGCTAAATCAGCCTTTTCACTGTCAAGACCTATATGACTTGGGACCCAACAGAAGATTTCGTCCCTTGCCAACAAGGACAATGCTCTGAAAATTTTCGCCACAATAGAATAACATGTAAAACTACCATGACTCTCAAGCTGTAAGTGTGCATGCAAAATTTACTAGAATCGCATGTATTTATGTGTTGAAGAATATAAAATTTTGTTGTAGTGAAGATTAAACAGGGTGTACGGAGACACACGTGGATCACATGAAGGTGGTTGTGACAATAAGTCCTTTTTAACGAAACAATCATCACATGTCAGAAAAGAAAAAAACACACAGAAAAAATTTTATTCTAGTGAGAAAACTTGGGATGCCGTATAAGCGAGCATCATATAATATTTTTAGTGCAAGACTAAGGACCATGAAACGTAATAGATTTAAGGATCAGGCATGTTTTTGCAATTGTAAGGGAAACAGCTGCATTCGTCGCAGGTCATAAAATAACTGTAGGCCTAAGTGAAGCATCATTTGCAGCGGGAAACGATTGGAAAGGTGACCACGTTAACTCCCTCATTGGGTTGCTGGAGCTCCGTGGGGTGTCCACGTTAATATGACGTCCTAAGTCCTTCCTTTGGTGTGCCGAGGATGTGAAGCGGAGGGTCCCAGCTCAGATGTGACCTCGTCACCTGACAGTGGTTTAAAATTATGAGGCGCGTGGTGATGACCGAGTATTCCAAACCCGTTTACCGAAAGGTACAGTCTAGTGCTCGTCTGCAACGATATGTATGTATGCGTATCGATCTTGAAAGGGTTATAAGCGGAATACGCCTGAACATATACTCAAAGCAGATTAATAAACAGTGTCCAATCTGCGTAAAATAGAAGACCAAAAAAGAAACATCTGTAGTCAATCCTGGATAAAATCAGTAATTAATAGCTTCGAAGGAGTGATGTCCGATAAGCAAAATTTGAAAAGTTTATTCAATAATTTTTATTGAGTCGTCCAGGCTATAAAAAATTAAACACATTCCATTATAACTGAATTCCATACTTCACCGCTATAACACTTTAATATTGAAATAGTTGTAATATTGAAATGAGAAAATACTCAATGGAAGCAATGCTCTTGCAAAAATGAAGGAAATCTCAGCAAAACATTAATGAAATTATGTTGGTCAAGTTACTTGAAATCTGGGAGCTACAGTTGGCAACCTAACCTCGCTGTACCAAATTCAAATCTGAGATGATACTCTGCGCACACAAGAGAATAAGACAATATTTTATGCACGTATACCTCCCCTAAATAGCGATCTCTGATTGGATCAAGAAAGATCTCATTTTCTCAAATTACCATATTTCTCCAGCATTGCAAACACAATGTAATGATTTCAAAAAAAACTATAAACACTAATTATTTAACAGGAGTAAATCGCATTTCCTGCAATGTACGCACCGTTTGGGTAACTTTTGATTAAAAAAAGAAGCTCAAATTCTTACTCGATTATATTTTACAAGCATAACATGTATAAAAATAGAATATTAAATGATATCCCTTTGAAGTTGTAGATTAACACAAATAGAAAAATGTTTTTAATTAAGAAATATTTTTTAAAAATATGATTGAAATTGAAAATTTCTTTCCCGACATAGAAAAAATAATTTGAATAAAAAAATTAAAAAAAGAAATGACGTATATACAAAAGCACAGTACTAGCAAATTTGTTCAAGCCTTACGCCTCTGATAGCTCACTTCGTCAACTAAAATCGCTTCAAAAAATATTTTTTGTGTATGTTAAATATGTATATCGGAGAATTAAAATCAGGATTTTTTTTTCCTAATTTTTTTATTAAACTATTAGGAAAAATCAATTTCAGATGTTATCACAAAAAAATATCTATTTTAATAAATTTCAATTCACAATTATACTTAATTTCCATTTATTACATAAAATACAAAGTAAAATGCGTAATGCTCAAGAAAATATGAATAGAATAAAGAATTATCACCAAAAAACTATCATTCTGTCAGATTATGATAAATCAATATATTCTGTCAATCACACACACTTTTTTTCAATATTCTGATCAGAAAAAAGTGGCAGTGAAGTGGGAGTGATAAATGCAAACTTCCAATAGCGCAATTAGTAGACAACTAACGACATCTATTGCTTGAAACCTAAATTAAAAATATCAAATATTTTATATAATTTATATTTCACTAGTTAAACGATAAAAAGGTGGGATAAACCCCTCAATAAAGAAAAATGCAAGCCTGCGAAAATCGTGGATGAGCAGAGTTAATTTATTAAAATGAGGAAAGCAAGTCGGAAAGTAAAAAATTGCGAAAATACATAAAACTGAAAACTTAACGATCAAGTACTGGAATAAAATAGAGAGAGAAATATGTTGTTAAAATGGCTGGCTCTGATAATTGCAAATAAAACAGATTTTGATTTTTCAATACATAAAAGCAAGGGATATTTCCATCGCAAAAATAATTCAATGTAATGATATGAAATTGTTTATCATTAGAATTGCATGAAATAGGCAAACACATCATAAAAAAGTAATTCTTGAACGTTAAGTTTGTGGTTATGATAAACATTTTTAATGTGGAAATGAAAAACATGTTTATTTCTGGTAGATACACAATATATTAATTTTAAATATTAATTTAATAAAGAACATTTCAATATATTTATTTTAAAAAGAATATTTCTAAAGACAGAAAACCTGTTAAAAAAAATATAACATCAAAATGCACTATGTAAATTTTACACTGCGACTGTCATTAAAAAAATCTTTAAACACACAATCTAAAATTGATCGGTTAAACATATATAAAACCAATATTTCAATTTAAATGAGAACGAATTAACACGGTGAAAAATATGGGAAATAGTACCATAATTCATGACATGCAAATTATTTATTTTGATATTTATTCGTACTATATTTTAAGAGTGAATCGATAAACAAAAAAGTGATTTTCTCCAAACACAATATCCATTTTTGAACTACACTCGTGTCCACAAATTAAGGATAATGCAAGTTCAGGCAAAGAAAGAGACAGAAGCAAAACAAATGTGAATTATTTGTTAAGTCTGTTTATTAAACAAAAGGTAAATAGCAAAAAATATGCTATGTTTGAAATTAATAAAAATTGCGATTTTTACTCCCTGGAACAAATTTCAAAAAAACAACTATTAACAAAAACCAGTATAACATAGTTGGTATGATGGTTAATAAATTGTATTAAACCCCAGACTAGGCAATACAGGCCACACAACGCCTAGGCATGCTGAGTATCAAATTATCCATCTGATCTTGGGGAATATCACACCAGTCATCAAGCAATGCTCTCTGAAGTTCCGGTACACATGTGGGAAGGGGTTGACGGACTGCGATTCGTCGGCCAAGCATGTCCCACACATGCTCTATTGGATTAAGTCCGGTGAGTATGCTGGCCAGTTCATACGGGTGATATCCTCTGTTTGAAGGCATTCGTCTACAATGTTTGCACGGTGAGGACGGACCTTGTCATCCATAAACAGAAATTCTGCATCCATGGCGCCCCGAAACAAACGTACATGTTGTTCCAGAAAGACATCCCGATAGATGTGGCCTGTCATGGTTACATTCTGAACATGCAGGTTAGTTCTGGGACCCAAAATAATTCCTCCCCAAACGAGCAATCCTGCACCACCGTAACGATGTCATTCAATGGTATTCTCTTCGTGGTAACGGGTATCTGGCCCTCTCCATATGAAACTCCGGCGAGAAGACTGAAAGCTAAACCTGGACTTCTCGGAAAACATCACACAAGACCACTGTTCGGTGTCCATATTACATGCTCTCTACTCCAGGCTAACTGCAGGCGACAGGGAGTTGCGGTAAGTGGAACACATCTGATAGGCCTACGAGCATATATAAACTAATGTGCCCTAAGCGTCTGTACACGGTCTGCATTGAAACTGTCGTACCGGTAGCTGAAGAGCTGACGAGACTGGTCTGATGCTGCGTCTATTTCGTCAGTATCTGCCAAATACCGGTCTTCATTTGGCGTTGTAATTTTGGGGCGACCTGAGCTGTAACGTCTACTCACATTACCATCATCTTGGAACCTTTGCCAAAGCCTGGAGATGACGCTCTGGGCGATTCCAAGTTCCTCGGATACTTCCAGCTGGGTACGTCCACATTCCAGACGGCCGATAATTCTACCAAGTAAAACATCATCCAAATACTTCCTTTGTGCCATAACTATGCGGTTATTGCACTGAAAGGTTTTTATAGCGCTTGAGAACAATTTTACTTCTTTAGAGCCATTCCTTATATACCCCTCTCTTACACTCTCGTCATATCACGTACTATCAGAGTCATCTGGTGGTTTCTTGTAATTTGCATATTATTCCTCAAGATGTGTGATAATTCTACATGGGAAATTTTTATTTTACAGTTCAATTTCTGTGTGATTCTGAATTATCCTTAATTTAAGGACATGAGTGTATTAACTGCAGATAATAAAAAATAGGGCACAAAAAATAACTCGTATATTTCAATTTCCGAATTAAAAATTATGTTTTTAATACTGTACACAATAAATAGACAGTTAAAAATTACATTTGCACTTATTCAAATGTTACAATCGATAGAAAATTTGAAAAGGGTTGATTGTGTTGAGAGATCGGATTTACGAAAATGAAGATTGACGATTCTTAGAAAATAACGAACGAAATCTAAAATGCTGTCATGTTTAATCAGTATAAATAAGATATTTACATTTCTTAATTGCCAGTGGTAGCTCAATTAAGATGACAAATTACTTATAGAAGAGCTTATTGCAATATCAAAATTGAAGAAATAGTTATAAGAACACAATACTTGATAATTAATTTATCAATACATTTTTTTCAATAATGTAGGTCCAAAAAAGTGTGCATATGTACACCAAATATGTATACTTCAATTCTTAGCTTTAATTTATAAATTTGATTTTGCCAAGATAATTTAATGCGATTTATCTTATTTTCATATTTTGTTTTTTAATAGCCATTTCACCCCTAAATAACACCTTCCATGGTATTGTCAGTGGTCTTTAAGTCGTATTTTGACAACACATAATTGATATCTGTAAAACCTTTAAAAATGATTGTTATATTCCGTATATTGTTTCTCTAGAACTTTGCGATAGGAAACGTGTCACAAGAGAAGAAACTCTGAAAATTCCTAGGTATTCACTAAGATAATAAGTGATCGAGTTGGTTTCCTTCGTAACAATTGAACTACATACAAGCCAAAGGCTTGCATTGAATAATATTTTCATTTTACAATATCAACCAATATTTACCCATCAGTAGGAAACAATATCGCGATTGTTTTTTGTATTTATACATGCATGCGTAGTTTTTAATTAACTGCCACTAAAAATTGCCAACGTTGAAACTTTCAATCTTAATATACTTGATCGTTTCATGCAGTTTCACAACATAATTGACATAATTTCACAACATAATTGAATTTTATACTATAGCATAATTAGTGTTTAGTAAAAAAAATTATTTTTCCTTGAAAAAAATTTTCTTTCTAGAACTATTAACATTAGACTACACTTGATTGATTTTCTTCCCTCTCCTCAGATCAATTCAGCTTAAATTGTGGAATTATGTATAGACTGGGGTTAAAGAACTACATTGAGAAATGACTTCGCATTCTTTTGGTACACTAGAATTTCAATTGATTTCCTTTTCTAAAAAATGCGAATTTTTTTCCCGTTATTTGTACAAATGGTTATCAAAATAATGGAAGTAACTTAGAATAAAAGTGATATTTAAAAATCGCTACGAAAGAATTGAAATATAATCCTAGCAACCATTTTTTTAGATAAAAAGTAAGTCAGGGTAGTATTGAGAAAGCTGTGGTGAAATTGCATAAGGTTAATTTTTATTAAAAGTGTTGTCAAACTTTTAAAAAAATTTATAGAAGAAATCAAGGATGACGACTAACTGGAACTGAAACATCCAACTTTTAGGCGTTTCTAGAGGTATGATGTATAAAAGTAATTACAACATACACACAACGCGGTAAGACAAAATGGACGGAAACACAGACGATGAATTAATGATACAGGTATTAAAGCAGATTGTAATCTAAAAAAATATACAGCAGCCAAAGTAACCGCAGAACTTAATAGCACCTAGTCTCCAAGATCAATAATTCTAGTTAAGGAGTTTCTTCATAAATAGAAGATTTAAGGAAGAGTAATTTCCAAGGCATTTATAGCAAATATTATATAATGCCAAAAGCAATCTACAGAGATGCTTCTACAAAACTTGGCCAATTGATAAGTGGAAAATTTTTTTCTATCGAATCGAGTCTTACAGCTGGCAAACTTATGATCTAATCCTTACAAAATTCAAGCATGGTAATTAATATTTCATGATATGGACAGACGAGATGTAGTTTTCTGCTGACCCAATAGTTACACTGAAGTTAAGAATAGAGAAGATTCAGTTTACCAAATCTATCTTTAAAAGCAAATTTTATTGGCAGATCAGGTAAACAATGTTTTTATTCATGGACTAGATCAATTATGGTTTGATAAATACAAGAATATTATTAATTTTTTACATTTAAGTGATATCAGTAATATTGAAAAAAAACTACAAATAAGGATACTGAAAATGTAGTTATAACGTCTTGAATTAAAAAGATAATTTATACATTCTTACAGCAACTTCACTTATTTTACGGACATGAAGCCACCAATTTAAGTCAATTCTGGCTGTTTAACCCAACAGTGTACTTTAATAAATTATCCATTAAATTTACTGCATAATTACTACTTCAAGCAGATAATCATTCATCAGAGATCATAGACTCAAATTTATATATATATATATATATGTATATATATAAGTCTGATAAATTTTTTATATTTTGCATCTGTAACAAAAAATTTATCATCAAATATGTAGGCTTCATGGTTTAATTGTTTGTTGCTAAATCACTTCGCAAAAGTATGCTAATTATACCAAGATCTAGTTTAAAATGGATTCCTTGCACAACAAACGCCCAAACTCGAGGTGGGGAATCCAAAGAGCGAACAATTAAATTGAAAACCTAACCATTAGGCAGTCATTATTTCCTGATACAATGTTAGAAGTGATTCATAAAAATTTTGATTTGTTTACAGGATATTAAAAAACAAAATGAAGACTACAAAAATTTAAATTTTATAAGAAAAAGATTTTTACAATAAACAACAAAGGGAAGCTTAACAAATTTATCATGTATTGTAAAAAGAATAAAATTTTAACTTTGAAGTCATTTTCAGTCTTCAAAAATATAGAATAGTTTTCATACATACTATTTTACAAAATTTCATCCTAAATATTTTTCGATGTGATGAAAAATCATATTAAACGCACATTACAAACATTAGTAGAAATTTATTTCTAGTGGATTTAAGTAAATATAGTTATTTAAAAATTCAAGATTCTATATATTTCAAGGAATGAACGTTGAGCTTTTGGACATCCATATACATATTTCTGAGAAACTTCAATTATTTCTTTAAAATAGTTATGTTTCGAAGAATTATACACTCAAGAACAATATTATCTCTCTCTCTCTCTCTCTTTGTCAAGAAATTTATTTTCTTCACTAAAAAACTTTTCTATCCCACTTTGGTTTAGCATGATTGGGCAGTTATTCAATTAAAAGCAAATTGCTTTGCAAATATGAAGCCCATGATGATTAAAGAGTTTTGTTTCAAAAGATACCAATTTTTAGGAGTCAATAAATTTTTCTTTTAGAACCCAAATATGCAGGAAAGAATTTACTGTCATCATCAAAAACACTCTATCGCTTTAAGACCAGCTTGGTTTGTAGCTTCCTCAATATTTAATGAAAAAAATTATTATTTAATTTCATCACGCAAGTTTCCTCATGCTTTCAGCTATGCTACAAGTCAACATACATGTTCCACAACCTTTTCCGATCTGTAGTTTTCACAAAACTAATTTATCATTAATTTACATTTGATAAATTAAGTTTTGTGAAAACTACAGTTCAATTTTTAAAGTTAAAATTAAAAGAAATCAGATTTTATTTAAAATGCAACAATTGCTTCCTTACTAACAACTTTATTGCATACAAAAAATTTCAGATTAATTGACTTGCTCCTGGGAAACTTTGTGAGGTGCTTAGAGCTCATTTTTTTCTTATTTTATTTTTGATGAACACAATGTTTACAATGTTTTTATGAATATGTCCTTCCATTATTACTGTAATTCATATTTCTTAAGAATAAAACACAATTCAGTCTTTTCCAATTCTTTACCATTCACTATGCAGACGCCTATTCACATTACTTTTAAGCACTTTTTCAATGCAATTTTTAATAGTAATGTCAAAAACAAGTATTAGTTTCAATGACTTAAAAAAAACATTTCAATGGTTTTTATCAAGATCTATCAATGAAATAAGTAATATAAAAATTCCAGATTTCACTTCATTAAAGACAGCAGATGCACTTAAAAGCCTACACCTGATTTTAACTTCGCCAATTCAGAAAAAACACATTTTCAGATTTCCAAGAGTGACAGTCTAGTTAAATGTATAACCAAACTATATTCACAGTAGTACAATCTACATGAATATAAAAGAAATCTTGCTCGGCAGAGTAATTAAATTTTTGACATAACTTTAAAAAAAATTACTTTTTATTCATGTTAACAAAAGTGAAGTATAAAAGTAACAAAAACTATATAATGGGAGTATAAAATACACTATGTGAATTCATATCAAGATTATCATATTCAACAGGAAAAAGTATGCTAAAATTCTAAAATTAGAGCATATCAGTCAAATCAACAGTTTCAACAAAATAAACTTATTCAAAATAAAAAAAACCAGAATTTTTGAATGGATAAATTCTAGTGCTATGTAATATGTTCCCCCTTCTTACAACTGTGTGAATACTAATTATGTAAATGGATAAAAACTTGCATTAAATTAGGTCAGATTAATAATAATTGGAGACATTGAACAACCAAACTAATTTTTATAGCCACTTAATATTTGTAATCTACATTTTTTATTTTGAATATTTGTTTAATTCTGTAATTGATAGATGATTTCATTTCTTAAAAATTAAGATAGACAATTATGATCGAATATTTTTGCATAAATATCTATCTATATATAAAATTATCAGATTTTTTAGGATTTATTTTTAAAAATTAAATATTAAATTTTGATATTAAAAACTTTGTTAACAAATAAAATAAAAATATTTAAGTTATTTTTTTAATTTCAGCAGACTGAAAAACGTAAAATTATAAAACTTAAATCAGCTTAAACTAACAGAAACAAAAGGAACAAGATGACTAATATTGACAAATCTAAAAATCACTTATGCTATAACATGTATGATTATATAATTTTAAGAGTCAACAAAATTTAGTAATGAAATTTTATTGTGACAAAATGAAGAATAACATATTACAGCAAAATATTGAAATAGTATGAGTTGACAAAAATTTTAACAATTAGTTTTGCCAACACCAGAAATAATATAGAATGAAGAAACTTACTAAGATAAAGAGAATTAATCTATTTTTTAAAAGATGTACAAAATACAAAATTGATACCAAAATAAAAGATAATAGGACATCAATATTCATAGTGAATGTAATAATTATTCAAGATAATACCCAATTTACTGATTTATTATAAAAAAATGTTCACACAAACTTGATAAGATACATCACATGAAAGATTATTAAAATTTCAAGAACAGTTCACTGAAAACATTCACAATTATTTAATAATTTTCTAAAATATCTCTCATCTTATATATCAATAAATAAAATATTAAAAACCAATAGTGTATACAGTCACATAATTTTAAATAAATTAAAAAAGCTTATAAATATATCCATAAAACAAAATTCATTAAGTATTTTCTGTTAATTACAATACTTGCCACTTTACAACAGATTCTAAAAACATCCCTTTTAAATAAATAGCAATTCCTTAAGATTAAATATTATTCAGTTTCTAAATCAATTTTAAAAGTAGGTTTCCAAATTGATAAAGATTATACACAAGTACCCAAAACAACCACAAAATTTATAATAATCCAAACACAAAAATTAATAGACGCTGCATAAAATATTTAAAATTTCGCAATTTTCACCAAAATAACTAACATTATTTTGACAAAGGAAAACCGGTTAGACAAACAAAAAGCAGAAAAGTAAAAATCTTACCATCACCAAATTCTTCTTAAATATAATGTTAACTCCCATGATTGCATTGTTAAATTACATTTGCAGCAACATAAGGTGGTTTACATTATTTAAAGAAATTAAAGGTTCTAGTTTATTTTTATTTCAGTTCAACAAAGTATTTATGCATAATATATAACATTTTAAAACATTTCAAAATCTTTTTTAAAAATAACAAAAATTATATAAACATTAATTTAATAAAAAATAGGAAAAACATCAGATTTTAAATCATTAGAAGATGAATTGCTGAAAATTTCACTTTCTTGAATATATAATCTATGTTAATGATTTTTAATTTTCAGATATTTGGAAATAATAAACATGAACTCTTGGACATAAGAACATTTTAATAAATGTTCATTTATTTATTTTTTTTTAAAAAGTGCTATTCAAGAAAGATTTATATTAGATTAATTTAGAACAGCTAAATTATTTATACAAAATAACAGATGTATATAACAGACTACTATAGACAGTATCACCATTAGTCTGTTATATTATATGTAATTATCTGTTATGTATAATATAACAGACAAGTTGTGTAACTGACTGCGATATTATATAGAACACAAGAGTATCACAATCTATTAATATTTTTACAGCTATTTGATTGAAATTACTTTTAAAAAACATGCTATACAAGTTTTAGAATCAGAGTTAGATATGTAAGAGCAGCAGTAGTCAACCTATTCATTACTGTTTAATGGTAGGTGATTCAAGTTTTAATAGAGTGCAGGAAGATAGTGCCAAATAGCATTTAAGATAAATATAATTTTAAACAAAGGTTTATTTTGGCATAAAAGAAACACAATGTAAATAGCATGGTAGTACATATAACATAATATATACTTCAAATATCTCAATTAATATAGAATCTGTCAAAAAATGTATTACAAAAGGTGATATAGGCAATAGGTATAAAAAAAGGTTGACTATTCCTGTGTTAAAGATATAGCACCAATTATGTGTATTAATTAGAATATAATAAGTTTGAAAATAAAGAAACAAAATATGGCAAAATGTTACAGAATACAAAGTTAAACAAAGAAAAATATTCTTTTCTAGAATTAACTAAACTTTTTGTTATAATTCAGCATTTTCCAAATCAGCATTTATATATGTAAATATTTCTGGTCTCAAATGATTAATATATTTACTATGACTTTATAATACAGTACACACTCAGATTTACGAGCTCATAGGGACCAGTAAAACAGTTCTTAAAATAGAAAGTTCATAAAATAGAAAAATAATGTATTATTAAGAACTGATTTTTTTTTACCAAGCTATTTTCTCTTTATAAATAGAATACAATTAGAAAGAATTATTTGACAAGATCCATACTTAAACAAATCTTACTTTCATTTTATTGTTTCCACTTTCTAAAACTAAATTAAGTTCCACAACTGTTTCCACTTTTGAAAAACATAAGGCCAACACCTACCAGTGCTCATATCAATTTACATGACCAAATGCCCTAGGGTGCAAAGAAAGTCTCAGTAAGGTGGTCAGTCTAAAGCGAATTTCCCATTGTTTAGTTCCCAAACATACTTGGTACTCAGTTTTATCGATCTACTTAAGGGATAAAAGGCTGTGATTCCACTTGCACTATAATTTTCTAAAGCTCAAACTGTGTCTAGTTTTAAGTTTTTGGAGCCAACCATCTGACACTTTAAAATCTTACGTCCAGCTTCATAGCAAACCAGGATTTCTCTTTAATGATATTAGCATCATCAAGAATGTTCATACCATTCATTTTTCTCAGCCTTCTTTTAGAATTTTCTTTTTCACTTCAACTGATAAACACAATTGTTTTTCAACTTTAAGAAATCCTCAATAGAACCAGCTCAATCTTACTCTAGGCACGAGACTTCATAAATTGAGTTGTTCAAATGAAACAAAACCAACTGTAGAACAACAGAATTCTAGCTTTTAAAGAGTTTTTCCCCTTTCTATGTTCTTACACATAGGAAGGATAGGAATTGAATTCAGCACCACAGTTCTTTCCCATTAAATGTGTATCCATGTGTCTGCCTGATTATTGTTCGCACTATGCCTGGAATGCCTGCACATGTCACTTCATTGTTCGAGAATGAATCAAGTTCTCAGGCATTATATAAAAAGGAAATCAAATATATAAAAAATATCACAAAAAATAAAAAATAGGAAACTATCAGAAACAAACATTTCAAAGAGATTTTTGAAAATTTTAATTCATAAAGGAGAGTTAAAATTATCATTGTGTCTATGGTATCAGTATAGGGATTAGCAACTAATTTGCAAAAAGGAGTGTCTGCTGTATTATAATATAGGAATTTAAAATACAGTATACTGCACAGTTCTAAAACATTTCTTTTGCTTACTTGCACATTAATTTTAAAAGTTGTAAGCATTAATACTCCTTAAAATTTTCATTATTTCAGAAAGAAAATATTTTAAAAATAACTTTTAAACTAGCCAATTTAGCCAGATTAATTTTTAATAAATTATTTAATTTTTTTTTTTTTTGAACAGTATATATAAATTTATCTAAGTATAGAAGTACAAATAACAAATCTTTTTTTTTTAAATATTAAAAGTAATGTCTAAATTGAAATAAGTGTACCAATAGTGTGTACCAAGTACAAAATATGAAACTGCTTAGAAGATTGTTCCATTAATTATAAACAGCTGCAACAATTTGAAATTCATAAATTAAATTTGATTTTTGCTGAATTTTGTGCTAATTACTTTTAAGTTATTCTTAGTTATCAGTGAACTTGAAGTGATACAATATGTTCAGGAAATATATTTATTGCAATCTCAAAAATAAATAATAGCTACAGTAGACACTGGCTTTTAAGAACATAAAACAGTTCTTAAATACTGAAAGTTTGTAAAATAGAAAAATGACCATTAGACCTTAAAATTATTATTCATTGCACTGTTCTCTTTATAAAATACTATTAGAAAATAATCTGTATGCATTATATAAAAAAAACATGCAAAAATTCATAATTAAAAAAAAATTCTTACTTACATTTTACTGAGGGAAAATCAGTTAAATTAATCAGTTTTTTCTATTTCAAAACTACATTTTTAAAAATCCATTTTTTCATGTAGGAAAGCATTTTGTCTTTGGTTTTCTCAAAAAGTATCTTAATTTCATTAACCATGTATCAACTTGTTTTGCAGATGATTGCAGTAATAAGTTGTTTTTTTCATGTTTGATGACAGTTCTTTTTCCTTGTCATTTATTACATTCACAATCATTTAATCTTTTAATAATTCTTATGAACAAATTATACCTGAATCTAAATTTTAAAAAGTCTTGAAGTGAAATTTAGGGAAATAGTAAATTTATTTGCTGAGGTTCATGGATGAGAAACTTATCTTCACTGAAGTTGTCAGATAATTTTTTTTTTTTTTTGGCTTTCTTCAGTTACACTGATTTATTTAACAAAGCACACATGTCAAAATGACTTAGACACCCCTTTTCTTGTGACATCACATTCCAAGTATACATTCACAGGAGCATTGCACCTAGAATGTTAATTTCAAAAAGGCAATCCCAACACATGATGAAACTATCAGTATACTTTTTATAAGGAGTCATCTCCAAAGCAGGAAATTATATTAGGCATAAAAATTCAACATAAATTGGTTGCAAAAATCCAGGGTGAATAGGTGAGGCTGGCGTCTATATTAAGACCTTATAAATTCTACAGATTTCAATTCATAAAAATTAATTTCCTTTAATTTCGATATTGGAATCAATACTACTTTTTATTCATTACATTGCTTAATTAATATTTAATGTTTCAGTAAGTTACCTACAATTCAATGATTCTTTAATAATAACATCAATCCAAGTTCATCAACCAAAAAATGAATAGAACATCAGATAATAAAAATAAACATAAAAGAAAAACAAGCAAGTTCTTGAAAAAGGTTTTTCAAAATTTTAGTTTATAAATAGAACTTTAAATTATTGTATCTAAGGGATTTTACTGGGAATCAGTCAATAGTTTGTGAAATCATAAGTGTTCATAAATTAAAAGTTCATAAAAATGAGTACCTACTGTAATAAGCAAAATTTATTAACTTGTATCTCCCAAGAAAAATTTAGAGAATATTTTTAATATCAGAACTTTAGTAAAGGTACAATAATCAAAATTCAATTAGAAAGTTTTTTCAGCAAAGCATTAAAAGTTAATATGTTAATATTTCCAGCAATTTATCAAACATTACTTTTATAACTATAATGCTAAGTAAAACTTTTGAAGTTTACAAGCATAATAAGATCTAAGTGAAATTGCAAAAAAATTAAGTAACAATATAAATTAGTCAACTGTTTATGCGAAAATCATTACAAAAATAAAAACAATTTTAGGGATAAAAAATTTCAATGACTGCACTAAAACAATTCATTAAATGAACATAAACTTTTCAAAATACAATTGAAAAATATAAAGGACAAATAGTTTTTGTTTAAAATTAAGAAAGAATTCTGAACTAAAAATTACTGTAAAGGAAATAAATCAGAATAAGCAAATGATATATCCTTACAAAAAATTAAACTTTGTTACTTTAAATTAAATCAGGGTTAAAAATTTACTTTTAGAAACAAAATGGAGAAATAAATATCATTTGTGTGTTTTAACATATAAGTATTAAATAATATTTTATTTTTTCTCCAAAAATATTAGTATAAGTAAAATTTAGATAATTCCTATTTTTCAAACTTAAATGTTGATGTGCTTTTATGAAATTTAATTTCATTTTTCACATGACTTTTAAAATTAAGCAACTAAAAGCAGCCTTTAAAGAAATATTGCACATCTAATACTTAATATTAAGTTAGCAGTATAATACGATTTATACAGACAAAAAGAATTTAAAGATAATTGGAAAATGAATTCAAAATGATGCAAGAAGTGACTCATAATTCATTCAAAATGAAGTCACGGTAGAACTTTTTCCAAAAATTCTTTGACATCATGCATTTCCTGAAAAAAATTTACTTATTAAAATTATAAAAATGCTTTCTTAAAAATATAACTAAAACAAAAAACATTTTAAAGATAATATCAAATAAGCTGTTAGGACATATCCTTAGTAAACATTTTCACATAAATGATATTGAACATTAAAGATAAATCATGTTTAAAACTAGTCACAGTATCCACTTATATATTAAGTGGTTTTATATATCACTAATATATTAAGATATTATATATACCTCTCTCTCTCCAGTGGCTATTAAAATTGCTACACCAAAAAGGCAACATGCTACACATATAAAACCAACATAACTGAAAGATGCTGTCAAATGCAAATTCTTAGCTTTTCAACACTTCTGTGTAAAATAAGTGATGGTAGTGACAACTAAGAGGTGTTTAAGTATAAAAATTGTACCGGTTTTTCATATGCAAAAAACATTGTCTGGGAAAAAGTTGTGATGAAAGTGTAAGATAGGGAAATACTTAGTAGTATGTTTACATTTTTGACTTTGATAGAACTCCTTTCTAGTTACAAAATATGTATGACCACTGGGCAAGCTCCATATATTTTCTATATGTATCACCAATAGAAAAAGTATGATCAGTGGTTGTTAAGCAAGCTCATCACACGTTAGTCACTTTAATCAATGAATTAGTGTGGTTGAAGAGGCATGGGCAGCTGTACCAGTATGCCATTCAATTCTTGTTTCACTCAATGCCCAGGCATATAATTAAAGTAACTACTGCAAGTGAAGTTTGTTCTTGGTACTGATTTCTCAGTATTTATTCATTTAAGCTGAACATTTGTTTTCCATATTGTATTTGGTTAATAAATATTATATTATTAGCCAATCTTCTTGGTGCAGCAATTTTAATGGTCAGTAGTGAAATTACTTTTAATAACTATACATTACTGAGTGTGTAAATTTATGGAACTACTCTTTATACTCATTTAACTAAAAAATGCTAAGATTATAAAGACTATAATCTACTTTCCTACCAAAGAATTAATATAAAAAAAATTAATAAATATGTGTTCTCTTCTATCAGTGAAAAAAATATTTGAGCTACAAGAAATTAAATTTAAATTTGTTGAAAAAGCAGAACTTACAACTAAATAAATTAAAACTAAAATTAGAAGTGAAATTGTATCTAACAATGATCAGTTGCCCCATTTATTGAAGTTTAGCTACACTTTAAACTTGAAAATTTGAAAAAACACCATAAATCAAATATTCCTGTTTGAATTCTGTCAAATATTCTTATCTATTATTTTCAATAGAGAAGTATAGCAAATGATAGGCTGTTTGATACAGTAAAACAAAGAATGAAACTTACTTATCTACAAAACAACTAACAGAATTACAGAAAACAATAGTAATTTTAGCATCAGTTTCTTTTGTAAAATAATTAATTCCAAATGGCAAAAAGTGTAATTTAAAAAGTCCACTTCTAGTAATAGTTCCTTAAATGTGATAACAATTAATGAATGATTAACCTTTGTTTAAATAATAAAAGTTGTGCTAAAAGTTATAAAATGATATACACATTTACAACATATTAATAAATTAAGGTAAAAGTGTATAATGTTGATTCGTTAGCATTGCAGGAAATCAGATAAGTAGACAGTGTGGATAAATAAAAGATATTTTACATTATAGCTGAAATGACACTAAGCATATATTAGAAATTAGTTATCCTTTAAATAATAAAAAAAACACATTGATATGATGAATTTCTTGAGCTTGTACACCAAGGTTGTGTTACCTGCGATTAATGGGAAAAATTAATAGAACTTATTAATGCAAATGCTTCTACTGAAGAGGATGAGGATTCTTCCTATGATGAGAATGATCACTTATAGAGCTCCTGCCCTAAATGTGTTCAAATGGATGTTTTTAATGCTAAAGTTGACCAGGAGTTTAATCATGTCATATAGGAGACACAGCTTACATCATATTTCAAATAATAATGATGATACGAGGTTTATTGGCTTTTCGTCTTCTCACAATATGATAGTTGGAAGTACTATGTTTCAACACTCATATTTATAAGATGATCTGGAGAACCTCTGATGGAACATCCAGATAGATCATATCTAAGATTCTAGACATCTGTCTAGTCTTATGGATGTGAGAAGTTTTAGAGGAGTAAATGTAGATTCTGATTATTATTTAAATCATAAACTTATTAAAAGGATTTCAACTGCAAAAACTGTAAGAGTGGTTTATATAAGTTTGATTTTAAAAAAATTGAAGGATCCTGAGAATGGTGAGGACTACTGAGCACTATTGGAAAATGAATTAATTGAATGGAAAAATGCTGAGTAATGAGGCCAATGAACACACACACAATGATAAGCTGCACAAAAGATTTTATTTCCAGCTGATTTGTTTTGTTTGTCGCTCAACAGTCATTTCACTGGTCAACGGTCGCTCACTGGGACCTACGGTTAAAAGTGGATTCCGAACCACTACAAACATCCATGCTCAAGGTGAGATTCGAACCCACGAGCTGTTGAACCAAAGGCAAGAGCACTAACCATTCAGCTGCCAGCTCAGCTTATTTTCTGCTGAGAAAGAACCATGTAAAGAATAAAATCAGGGCAGAATAGACTGGTTTGATAAACAGACAGAATATTCCAATTACAAATTTCCGAAGATTTCTTTATGTATAGAATGAAAAATTATGAGTAATACTGAATATACAAAGCATAAATTTCTGCATTTTCAATGTACATTTCTATTTTCTCTATAATGCATATTCCTAATTCCACCAAAATCCAATTACTAAAATATAAGGACTGAAACTTTTAACCAGTGTAAAATACCCTCCCAGGAAACGAAATTTAAATCAAACTTAATCACACCACAATTTATATAATCTTTTAATGTTGCTCAAGAAAACACATTGCAATTTAGATAAGTGCATTATTTTAAAAGTGATATTAATGACATCAATGATTAACATACAGAAAACCCTTTCTCTTTCACAATAAATATTTAGCCACTGAAAATTTTGTTAGATATCTAGCATACTATTACTTACAGATGAAGTTTTAATTTCATGGGTGTTTTAAATCATTTTTTAATTAAATTTAACTTTTTCTTATCACAAATTAGATTTATATATTTTTCAATTAGTCCAGTAGTTTAAAAGTAATTCTCTATGAAGACAATCATTTTTCAAAATTAACATTTTGTCAATTATATAATTACCTGATAATATTGTAGTAAAAATGTAGTTATTTTAACATATTTTGGAGAAATTTTAATTTTTCATAAGTTGTATATAATCTTGTGTATTCAGTTTAAATGAAGTGTAATAAAAGCTTTTAAATTGAAAATTTTGTGATTTGTTTAAAATGCTCTGGAAAATATCTTTAATTCTTTCCTTCTAATTAACTAAAAATGAGATTTAAAAACTTTACTGTACACTTCATTACTTGAATAACAAAGCTTAATAAAAGGAAATGTTTTAATAATCCAATACTTAAATAAATTAATAACAATTTATCTATGTTTTTGAAATATTGAAAAACACATTTAATTTACTTCACAATTGAGCAACACCATAGAATCTATTTCAATTGAAAAGGCAAAAAGATAACATTCCAAGTTATGCAGTTATTTAAAATAAGACAGTTTTTTGGATGAGTACTCACATAAAATAAAATGCAGATAACATTAATTACACTTTAATAAAATAAATTATGAAAGATATAACAAGACTGCCAAATTCATACCTTATTTCACTTATCATATTTGTGCACAAATCTTTATTATTTATCATATATGTAACATCTTCTATGCTTTAGTTTGTCACTCAATGATCCTTTTTTGCATAAAAGGGCTAATTATACCAGAACCTATGGTTTTAAGTGGATTACAAATCACTATGAGCATCCAAACTCAAAGTAGGATTTAAATCTACTAACTGTTACAAACAAAAGAGTGCTATCCATTTGGTTACCAACTCAGCAGCTATGCTTAAACTCCTATTTTTGAAAGAATTAAAATTCCTTAAACTGCATTAAATTCAGTTTAAATTTTGCCATAAAAAATTCAATTGATTACATTTTTAATGCATGTTGTTGTATTTTTAAGTTGAATTTCTAAAAGAGCTAGCAATTTAATTACAAGTTAATTGAAATTAATTATGCAAAAAAATTAAGACATTCATTACACACAAATTAATTTTAATGGAATTAGAAGAAATCATGGATGTTTTCCACTAACTTCATATGTAATTATTAAATCACATTAAAAGAATATGAAGTGTTCAAATAATCAAATAAAGAAATGTTAAAAACTGGAAAGAAAACAAGTTAGGAGGTGAAATCATAGTGCTCAATCCTTAGAAGTTTAATAATGACCATGATTTCCAAAGCAATTAGCAATAAATTCAACAACCAAACATCAATTTTGTTTCATCAGTCATGCAACTTTTGTTCTGGTTCAATAACTTTATGTTAAAATTCTTTCCCTAAACTTTAAATATTATCGAAAAAATGGAAAAAATTTAAAAATCATACCTCAGGACATGAGCTATGACATAATCTGTTGTATGTTTTAAACTCAACATTAGACATGAATGTTTTCAGAAGTTCATGAGTCATTCTTCCCCATTTAAAAGGAACGACAATATCTAACTCTCCATGACATTGTAAAAGAGGAACATCTCTATTACCTATAGCTGCCTAAAATAAAATGCAAGTTTAATAGTTGCTACATCCCATTTAGATAATATTTTATAACATTATGAAAACTTAATAATTGAAACTGCTTAAAAAGTAATATTTCAAGATCTAAGAAATACTTACATATGGAAATTGCTTAAAAAGTGGCAGCCAACAACTTAATGCTATAACTCCAGCCAAAGGTTTTGTATATCGAAGGGCTGAATAAAGGGCCAAAGCTCCTCCTTGAGAAAAACCGCCAAGTACAATTCTATCTGACGGAATTCCTTTTTCTTCTTCTTCAGCAATCATCCTAAATACTAAATGTTAAAATAAAAAATTTTTTAAATATGTAACCAATCAACAACTATACATTTTAAAAATATTTTAAGACTAAAATCTTGAAATTTCCAGTATTCAGGAATAACAAAAACTAATATTTCATTTACATTAAAAGGGAAAAATGCTTCAAGTAATTAAGAAAAAACCTATCATAAAAATTATTAATAAATATAAAAAAATATTTCCATATTACTAGAAAAAATAATGAAAGGAAGAATAAAGAGAGCAAAACATGTCATATTTTTGATATTTTGGTAGTGCTTAAGCACAATCAATTTGATAATACAGAAAATTTTTACCAAACAAAAGAAATAATTTAAAAGGATATAACAGCCCATTGTGGGATATGGCCTTCCTCAGAAACATCTTTTTCTTACCAGGGTTTTCTAGATGGTGAACCCAAAATCTTAGTCTTCATCAAATCTGCCCATCTATTTCTGAGCTTTTCCCTAAGTCTGCATCCTATTGGTTTGCACTTGATGATACTGAATGTCAGTCATTCATATAGTAGATGTAGCCAAGAAATCTGGTAAATTAATTCTATTGTTTAATTGCATCACAGCCTCCTTGCATATCTTGAACTCATTGTTGCATCTATGTTGCCATATGTCAACATTTGTTATACCTACTATCACTCTTAAAAAATCTCTTTCAAACAATCTAATTTTCCTGCTATCTTGTCAAGGCCTAGGTTTAGGAATCATATGTAATTATAAGTCTAACAATGGTTTTGCATCATTTCAGTTTTTTTTTAGATAATCTTGAATATAGAAAATTTATTGATTCATTAAGACATCAATTAGCAGTAACTAAGTTGCTGAATCTTAATATCCAAATTGCATTCGTTATTCACAATTGAGCCAAGATATGGAAGGTTGTCAATGAGATCAAATTTGTAATACTCTATTTCAAGAAATTTTAGGTTACCATAATCACCAGAATATTTTGATTTAGTCATATTAATATTGATGTGTATTTTAGCAATTGATCTCTTACAGCAGTGAATTTCATTTTTAGTTTCAATTGCAATTTTAGTTTGAAAAATTAAAACAATATCACCATAAACGTGGATGTGGACTGACTTAATAAAAACAGTTCTTCTGGTCTTCATACCAGAATCACAAGCAGTCCATTCAAAGGCCAAGTTGAAAAGCATGCAAGGACATGACCCTGCTATATATCTGTTTTAATTTCTAAATAATTTGACAAATTTTTAGATATTTTACACAGAAAAAAATTTGGGGTATAAGGTTAATTTTCTAATTCTCATTAAATTCTCTGGGATATATTCAGGTCATCTAAAGCTCTTAAAAGCATTCATTCCAAATTCTTTAGATTTTTGAGGACTTGACACAAGTTGAAGATTTGTACTCCGAAGGATTAACCTTTTCATCCTTGTGATACATCTGTCCTGCCATGAATGTGAGCATATCAGAAGGCAGCTGTGGTACAGCAGATGTACCAAGCTCCCCCCCCCTTCAAGCACACTAAATTTCTTCAAGCAGTTCAGGGAGATTTAACCACTACTCCTTTGAGTCTAAAAGTCGTAAAAATTAGAAAATTGTCAGAGTGGAGAATTTTGGTAAAAAAATGGCATTTATTAGCTTTTTTTTTAAAAAAAAAGGGGGAGGCACATATTCTCCTTTGAGTAATTTCTTTCATTATATCCAGTTCCTTTTTGCAGTTGAAAAACTATTTCTGACTTCATAAGGGTGAGAAGGGTAATACTTCTGAACAAACAAAATATTTAGTTAGGAGTATGAATTTTTCGATTTTTTCCAGAACATATTTTAAACTTTATTAGAGATGAAACAAATAGGTAAGCTTCACAAATCTTAGAATTAGATCCACTAATTAATAAAAAAATATGAATCAAAATGGATGAATATTGACAGGATAAAGTTAGAAATTTTTAAAACTTATTCTTCTTATATATCATATAGATAAAGATATTAAAAATTATTGATTGAGACAAATTGGTTGGATAATTATGTATCTTGTAATAGGTTTTCTAATGACCTGCTATAGCATGAGTTTCTTGACACAATAAAACTGGAATCAAAAAGTTAAGAAATAACAAAAAACAGTTAAATTTTTTGAAATATAATGATTACATTGCAGATAACAGACTAATCAATTTTAGAATTCTTATAATTACTAATATATAATAAATTGAAAATTTATAATCAGGTTTCCCAGAACTTAAAGGTCAATGAAAAAAATTGACACACTGCAAATAATTTTAGTAGGAAAAAGTGACATTATTTATATTGTTAAGTAGAAAAACATATTTTAAATATCTTCCTAGTAATTAAATTTATGTAAGATTCAAGAATATTAGTTTGAAATCAATATATTAACTTAAATATCAATTTACACAAATAATGCCATTGTCCAATTTCAACAACCATAAAATTTCAATCTTCTATAAAGATTCTTAAATATGAACAATATTATCTGCAATATAATTGTATATAAAGATAACTATTAAATCATAAATTTACAATGAATAGAATACATTTGTTAGGGCAAAATAAAATCACAACTAATCATTATAAAATATATAATTAAATGGCGACTCTTCAAATATTGAAGTTTATTTTGTCAATAAATCACAAATATCTTTGTAAATTGAAGTTTGCTTAAAAAATATAGTTAAGATGTATAAACCACATTCTTTTTTTTAGATATAATCAATATGAGAGAATTATCACCAATAGTAAAGTGACAGAAAACATTTTCACGTTTATATAACAGAATCTAAAAAAGAATTAACTCAGTTTTCTTTAATAATTTTAAATATTTAGACTAAAAGTAGTTTTTACCACCTATAGAAAATAGTGTATCATTACTATTAGTATTTTAAAAAAGTAAAGAAAACAAGGAGATTTTGAAAAATAGCAAAACCATGAAGCACTGCCTTTCAAATTTACACATTTCATAATGAATACATAAGATTGTAACTATGATTATGTACAGTATGTTTCACTATTATGTGAATGCTATACTATTATCACAAAATTAAGGACTCATTCTTTAATTCTTTTCAAATGTCTTTTTCTGGTAATCTGTCTTCCAACAGAAAAAAAATCTTAATATTTTATAATAACATTAAGTTTTACTAATATATTTTAACTTAATAATATTAATAAAAATTTATGCTCTATTATAAAGTATTAGAAATTATATGATAAATAAAATGTTTCTAAACAATGGCTTAAGAGCTTGACAATATAATGTAAATATTTGCAATAAAATCTTTTCCATTTTTCATGAATACTTGTTTAGATATTAAACCTTCAAATCTTAAAAATTCACAATTTTTGTTGTACAACAAATCATTAACATTAATCTAAAACAAAATAAGATTATGATGACTTTGTAAAAAATATAATAGTTTGAAAATTTAAATATATATATAAATAATAATTAACTTAAAAACTGTTAATAATTTTTAAAAAATTTAAATAAAATGGTAAAACAATGTAGCTGTATTAACACACATTAAGACATGGTAATCTCTCCTGTGTGTTAACATTCAAGCTTTTAGAAATCTTTTTGCAGATGATCTGGTCATTTGGTCGACCAGCAGAGATATACAGCACATCCAGCTTTCCCTTAACTTAAATTATTAGCAATTACCATCCCTCAGATAGGATACATGATAGGGAATTGGTTTGCCCACAGACATGCTTAACTCCAGAGATGGATAGTTTGTTCAATTCTCCTTTCACCTTATTTGAACTCAAGTGTGGGTTAAAGACTTTGTCCCGGGGCAAGAGTCCCGGACCGGATAATATTGTATCAGATTTCCTGGTGAACTTGGGAGAGGGCTCTTTGGATGGACTGCTTAACATAATTAATATGTCTTGGACCAGGGGCCTTCCAAGTCAGTGGCGTAAGGCCGAAGTTATTCCGATCCTGAAGAGTGGTAAAGATCCTGGGGATATCTCTAGCTATCGACCTATCTCTCTCACAAGCGCTACCTGTAAAGTGACAGAGCGCTTGATTTCGGTAAGGCTCAAATTCTATTTGGAAAATTATTCTTGCCTGTCATATAGACAAGCAGGCTTTCGTAAAAACAGAAATACAGTTGAACAAGTGGCTAGACTTACACAGCTGATTAAGGATGGTTTTCATCAGAAACACAGTTCAGTGGCAGTCTTTATAGACTTTAAAACCGCTTTTGATAGAGTGTGGAGAAGAAAATTGCTTAAGAAAATTATAGACATGGGAATCTGTGGAAACATGTACAGTTGGATCAAGTCATTTTTGGCCCAGAGATTTATCAGAACCAGGTTTGGTGGATCTGTCTCCTGCTACAGACAAACTCGACAGGGACTTCCTCAGGGCTCAGTGTTGATCCCTATATTGTTCAACATCATGATAAATGATGTAATCCAGAGGGTTATGGATGCTTATGGGGATGTTAGAGCCCTTCTTTTTGCAGATGATCTGGTCATTTGGTCGACCAGCAGAGATATACAGCACATCCAGCTTTTCCTTAACTGGGCTTTAAAAGAACTGTTTCATTGGTCTAATGAAAATCAAATGATAGTAAACATTGATAAAACCTTTTACCAGCTGTTTACTTTAAGTACAAAACCCTTTGATATTAGTTTATATTATGGCCCCCATCGTCTGTGTAAAACAGCTAGAGCCAAATATCTGGGCATCACTTTGGATACAAGGTTAAGTTGGAATAGTCAAGCTGTTGAAGTTATAGACATCGGGAAATCCAGAAGTAAACTTTTGAAAAGACTTGCAGGAGTGAAATGGGGAGCTTCACAAGACTTACTCTGCACCACCTATAAGTCATACATCTGACCTGCAATTGAATATGGAGCTGAGCTCCTGATTACTGCATCGGATAACATCCAGAAAAAACTGGAGACTGTTCAGAATAATCTCCTTAGACTTATTACCGGTGGGGCTTCATCTACACCTATCGAGGCAATGCAAATTCAGACTGGGTTGGAACCTTTGGCAGATCGAAGACAAAGTGCTGCCCTGAAACTCTCCGAAAGGCTTCTAAGGGATGATGGTTTTTGGAAAAATTTTATTCCCGTTTTCCCAAGATTGAAAACACAGAGAACTTTTTTGACTTTGACCAGGGAATTGTCAGATAGGTATAAGATCCCGGATGCAAATAGAGTGCCTTTATTTAGACCCCCTATCTTTCAAAACCATATTTATAGAGCTGATTGCTGTCTAGACCTGATACTACCTGTTAGTAAGAAGGTCTCCACTGATTCTGAACTAAGGATGGCTACCCTAGCTACTATCAATGAGCATTATCCATCATCTGTTTGGTTCCATGTCTATACAGATGGTTCAGCTGTGGATGCCATTAGAAATGCTGGTGCAGGAGTATACTCTAAGAGTTTCAGGCTTTGCCAGGCTGTTGGGAAATACTATAACAGCTACAATGGTGAAGTGGCTGCTGTGCAATTAGCACTTGAGGAGATCAGAAAGGGTAATGAGAACAACATAGTATTTTTTATAGACTATCAGGCCACCATCAGGTCTCTCTCTTCAATTGCTCCTAGCAGTATTGGGTCTGTTTATCTCTGTCAAATGGCAATTAGTTCTCTACTGGAAGAAGGACGACAAATTGTGCTGCAATGGATACCCAGCCACTGTGGTATCGCCGGAAATGAGGCAGCTGATAAATTGGCAAAGGCTAGCTCAAATCTACAACAGCCTTCTCAAGCCTTGGAGTACCATACTGTTAAAAGGCTTATTAAGTCAAATATAGCCTCCTATCGTAGAAATATTTACAAGATGTGCATAAAGGAGAAAGCATGGGCTTCATTACTAACAAAGCCTATTCCGTGTAACCTCCACAGAGCTGTGGGAGTGGCAAATTTTCGCCTTAAAAATGGGCATGATTATCTGCAAAAACACCTTCACCGTTTGGGTTTGAGGGACTCTCCAATCTGCCCTTTTTGCGGACTAGAGGATATGACTGGTGACCACCTTTTCACTTGCCCTGGACTTTCGGACGTCGCAGATAGAAATTCTGCGGAAGATGACTTTTCATTCACCTCAAGATTGTATTGGGCTGCCCGACAGAGAATGATGGTTGAAAAACCAAGGTCGGGCGTAGGATAAAAAAAAAAAAAAAAAAAAAGCTTTTAGAAATTATATATAGTGGTGGACTGCCTAAAGATTATGTGAAATAAGAAAAATGACACTTTAGCACTAAAGTACAGTTAATAAAATAAAAATATTTTATTTCACTTGAAATTTTAAAATAAAAATAATAAAGTTTTACATCTAAATCAATTTTTAGTGGATTATCTTAATTTTAGTAAATTAGGGTTAATTGATATTTGAATTACATAAAATAAGAGCAAGAGGAAAGGCTTTCAATGCTTTCTAATATTGATATCCTTTGATGTTCATCAAGCACTTGCAATATTGTACTGTTTTAGATTAAATTACAATAATTATTACTATTCCCTGTTGAAATTCCAATAAAAAAATATTAATTTATATAGAAAAATTAAGTATAACAAATATTTTAATTTTTGAAAATATATTTTTCACTTAACTATTTGAATTTTTATACTTGTTTCAAACAATTTTTTAACAAATAATATTTGTTTTCAAACAAATAATTTTACGTAATGATTCTTGACATAAACACAACTTCATCAAGGGATATAGATCTCTTAGTGATGCTTATGAACAGTATCTTCAAACAGATTATAAAAGGCATTTGTAAGGTATGTGAAATACTGTACCTCTCTCTCTGCTCTTCCAATAATAAACATTTATCTTACTCTTACCCTTATAATTTACTATTCCCTGAGAAAACTTCATGATAAATGCTAATTTAATTCCACGACATTTTTATATAATTAAATAGATTTTGTTGCATGATAATTATTTAAGAAAAATGTCCATTTTACAACTAAGATATCTAATATTAAGAATGATCACTAATCAAGTTTATGAATTTAAAAAAAGCATTAATTCCCAAAATTATGTTTGCAATTTCAGATATTTATATTGTATTTTGTGTGTAATATTAGGACCAATACTTAAATTTTCTATGCAGCATGGTTAATTTGCTATTAAGAACTTCATATTGACACTAGAATGATGCACTGCACCAATGTGACCCCAATAACTGTTTGCAAATTCGTATTTCTTATACAACTGAAATATATAATTCAATATCTTATGACTTATTTACTTGGCTTACTGACAATACATATGAATTTTTTTCCCCTTTAATAGAATCTTTGATTTTAAACAAATATCTAGAAAAATGGAAAAGGGCCAAATTATTCCTCTTTTGGACCCAACCATTCTCACAATAGCATCTATTTCATTCTTAATATGATCTTGTAAATAACATTCTAAGAAGTTCCAGTTTATTTTTTTCTTTGCAGCCCTCCAACACATAAAATGTGTTTTACCAACCGAATGAAACATTGAACTTCAATTAATGTAATGAATTGAATGAATAAATATTGGCAGTTGCTGTTATAAGAAAAGACACCTTATAAAAATAGTCTTCTATATGAAGATATTTTGAAAAAATTGCAAGAATTAGATGAAATGGAGCTAGGTGACAATCATAATATATTTAAATTAAGGTAATGAAAATATTCCATTAAAAGCAGACACTGAAAAAACTGGCTATTCCACAGGTGAAAACCTTTCTAAAAATTATGTTTCAGTGCAAAATTCAAAAAATATAGAAATGAAATTAGAACAAAAGAATCCAGTAAAAAATATAATAAATAAAACCACCTTTCTGATAATTGTAAACCATCTAAATTATAGTCAGCATAAAACAAAATTATCTATGAAACCTATTCAGATTTGGTTTGTTTGCTGCTCAACAGTCATTTTTTGCACACAAGGGCTAATTAGACCAAGGACCTAAGGTTTAAAGTGGACTCCGAACTACTACAAACATCCATGCCCAAGGTGGGATTCGAACCCACGAACTGTTGAACCGAAGGCAAGAGCGCTAACCATTCGAAACCTATTCAGATGATTTTTTAAAATCCTTTTACGTTTAGGGCAAATGAAAGAATGTTTTCTTTTAAATGTAGTTGAAAACTTCATCAGAAAACATGTCTTTTCCTGGTTCATTGCTGTGAATGTTATAGATTAAGTGATTATACCTTCAACTAAAGCATGTCGTGCAACACAAAACATTCGACAGGAACCTCAAGCAGTGACTTCATACAAGAAAAATAAAATAAATGTAGATGTGAGATTAGTGCATGCCATCTAATATTGACTAAAAAAATGGTGTGTCATGTAAAGTAATGTACCTAAACAGAAACTCATTGTAAATTTGGAAATGATAGATGGATTCCAGTCATCCAATGACACGTGTGTCCTTTTATTCAGTACATTCCAAATGAGCCAGACAAATTGGTTATAAAATTTTGACTGTGCAGAATCCAAATATATTCGTCCTGGATTTCCCTACACTAGCCAGGATGTTAAGAGTCCTATAAATCAAGCTGCTATTGAACATATAGTAGTTATAAGGCTCATTCAAAGATATTTAAAGAAAGTTAAAAATACAATTATTCGCAAATATTTTACATTGATAAAACTGTAAAATTGAAAGCCAACTTAACAAGATTAGTAGGAACATTTAGAAAATGTTGCAAAAGAAGTGCCACCAATGAATGAAATACAGAAGCAAGAATTGCACTAGACAACTTTATTGAAGGATAATGATACAAACAATCATGTCACATCAGGGAAAAAATATGTTGACACTAAGTTCCTTTTATCCTAATGTTGCTATTGTTTGCTACTCAATGGTAATTTTTTACACATGAAATATAATTAGATCAGGACCTAGAGTTTAAGTGGATTCCAAACCACAACAAACATTCGTTATCAAGGTGGAATTTGAACTCACAAACTGTGGAACTGAAGACCAGTTGCCATTGTCAACAAGAAAAAGTCCAGTTACATAATCAAAGATTTGAGCGGACATTGTAAACAATCTGGTGTAACCCTGCATATCACTAATTATTGAACACATCATTGGATTTTGTAAGACTTTAATGTTCCAGATATGTCAGCATGGAAAGCTTTAATTTATATGAAAAATTGACAAGAAAATAGAAACTTAATGTGAGAAATGTTAATCTATTACTATGAGAAGAGTTTAAACTTCCATATACAAGAGCCAAAGGAAGTACAGTATTCGATATGACTCTGACAAATGATAAATCAGTAGTGAAATGAATATGTCTAAATGCCAAGCCAAAAGAAGTTGCAAAGGAAGTCATAAAAGGAACACTTGTTTCGAACAAAAATAATTTACAGAAAATACAGATAAAAAATTCAATGTACTGATTGTTTTCAGGAAATACAGGGTGGGACACTGTAATTTGCTGATTTGGGAATGAATATAAACTCTTAGAAACTTACATTTTTATCATTTTTGAAAAAAATGGAATTTCCTAATTAGATGGTTTTAAACAGTACCTGACAAATGTCTACTCTTAGAATCAACACACTGCTCCAATCTTTTTCTGAAATTCTTATGCATGTCTTTTAGTATTCTTGTAATTTCAGCTTCAGTGTTGTTATGTAGGTCTTCCAGGGAGTTAGGACAGTTGCAATACACCTTTGACTTGAGGAAGAAAAAAATCATATGGGGGCTAATTCGGTGGGCATGCAGGCCCATCCGAGAGATAAGCCTTACAGGAAACATCTGCTTCAAAACATTCATAGTAATGATCACTGTGCATGTAGTGGTACTGCCTTGTTGAAACCAGGTATCCTGTAATTTCAGTCTTAAAAGCTGGCAGAAAACTCTTGCAGCATAGTTAAGTTATGATCCGAATTTACTGTTACAACACAATTTTAACAGAAAAATAAGGGCCAATGATGCCTACTTGTGATATGGTACACTACACAGTAACGTGATCTGAGTGCAGGTTTCTTCGGTGAATTTCTGCGGTTCGTTTCGCTCCAGTACCGCATATTCTTTGCTTAAGCACACACTGAGGTGAAAATGTGCCTCATCAGAAAAGAACACATTTGCATCATGGAGTGTGGTTACAAGCATGTTTTCACAAGATGTTCACTGTGTTACATAATCCCATTTTGACAGTTGCTGGATAATGAACATTTTATACAGTTGAAAACCCAGTTCATTATGAAGAATTCGGTAGAGAAAACATCTTGAAACGCCAAGAGCAGGTGCTTGTTTCTGAGCTGAGTTTTTGGAGATTACAATACTGTGCTCTCTTTCGACATTTTGTGGTTTATAGTACTTTTCTCAGGTCCTTTTTGTAAAGATGACACGTTCCTTGTAGTTTTGAATGCATTTGCCTAATTTACAGTTGATTGTGGCAGAACTGCAAATCACAAATGAAAAACACGCTGCACTACAATGATTGAGTGGGAATTCAAGAAATACATTTCAAAACAAAATGAGCATTTCTCACATGCCCAATGTATTATGGTACCTGAACAGCAGATGAATACCAAATTCCTGTTGGCCACTATAAACTATGGCCACTCTCTTGTCTCTTTGAATAAAAATGCAGCCATATTATGAATTCTAAAAAAGCAGTTTACAGCGTTCAACGCTGCATAAAATATAAAATTTAAAGAAATAAAAGTGCAAAATTTGTTTGCATTTTCAATTATTCAAATTTTTTTAATAGCATTTATCTTAAGGGATTGAAAAACATCAAGGTCCAAAGTGATCCCCTTCACCTTTCTAGGCAATTTCCACCTTTGTTAAAATAAAATTATTGACACTAATTTTTAATACAAATGAATACACAAATCAAATATTTCCTCTTTTTCAGATTAGAAGGTATAAAAAATATACGAGGAAAATAACATTGGTTTCGTGCAAGAAAATGCTTTAGTAAACATTCAGAACCTAGCAGTGAATAGATTTTTTTATTACAAACATTTTATTCATAGGCACATAAAATTTCATGAAATTATGAAATTTGGATGCTATTAAAAAAAATCCGTATTTAACAAATGATAGACATGTAATTCTTAGACAAATGATGTATTTTTTAGCAATTATTTTAAAAGATAACAAGGGCAGTGATTGGGAGGGTAACCACATGTATACTCTCCCTCACTGGGTTGCTCAAGCTCCATGAGTTGAAGACGTGAAGTCCTTCCACTGGTGTGCCATGAATGTGGAGAGGAGAGTACCAACTCAGGTGTGACCTCGTCACTTGACCATAGCTCTAAATTGCAAGGCACATGGTGATGGGCGAGTATTCCAAACCCATTAACTTATAGGTACAGTCCGGAGCTGACTTAAACAGCTATATATGTATAATTACAACCAAATGTTTCATATATTGAATTATTTTAATTCTGTACAAGAGAAAAATTTACATTATTGTCTTTAACTTAATGCACAAGAATTTTCAATATATTTAACAGATTCCTCAGCAATAAAATTAGTAAATTCAAGCAAAAACATTAAAAAATTAATATTTTTAAATTTGCCAATTTTATTAAATTATTTATTGTAATATTTTGTTAAAATTACACTGAACACTAACATCATATAAATACAATTATATATCATACTTCTAAAAGATTATATGATACAATAATTACGTTTAAACTTACAGATAATAAGGTTATGTAAAGACAAATGTCACTGGTCTACAAAAAACTTTTATAAAGATTAAATAAACAAAACTAATTTTTTTATTTGCCAAGTTTAAATATGTGCTCGCCAAAGACTAGGGAATCGTGCAATGGATAAAATGCACTAAGCGGCAAAATGGCTGAACGATTATGAATGCATTTACATGATGTGATTTTTGATTTTATGACATAAGGTGATCATACGACATGCGCAAAATTAGTTTTATACCCAACCCTTGAAGCATTTAATTAATTTTATTTGGTTACAATTTAAGAATTTGTTAATAATCTCATTATTGGACTTTAAATTTTTTTAAAGTTAAATTAGTTGGAATTTTTAAAAGATATATTATATGGAATTTTTAAAATAATGTTCCGATTTTTAGATACATTGTTTGGGATTTTTTAAGTTATATTATTTCAAATTTTTTTCAATAGGCCATTAAAAGATCAGTGCAAGGTACTAATTATGTGCCCGGTCAGTTTGATTTGTACCCCATAAAATATGTAAGGCAAAGAAATCATTAAAAAATATCGTAAAAGATTTCTTAGGAAAAAACTGTTTATTTTCCGACTAGTTGTGACGATTGCCAAACCATTGATTAGGTGAGCTATTTTTTCCTTAAAATTGCTTTTGTATGAAATACTTTATGTATATATATATATATATATATATATATATATATATATATATATATATATATATATATTCAGAGTTGTAATGTTGATTAATTAGAAACTCTAGTTTTTATAAAAATGTGTGTTTAAATAAGTAAATAAGTCTTAAAGTTTTATTGCGTGTTTAACTTAAATGTTAGATTGTGCTGTACTGAAATTTTTTTAAGGTGGACATCAATGACCGGTTGATTAAAATTCAAGTTTTAATAAAAAATGCAAATTGTTTACATTAAAAATTTAGCTTCATTGCCCGGTCGTCACTGTAGTAGGTAGCACTACATTGAAGATTTTTTAAGGTGAGTGCTACTGCCCAGTTAATTAAAGTTCTAGTTTAGTAGCTGCCCAACATTTTGAGAGTTCACTTGTCTTGGTATATTTTTCTCCATGGTAGCACTCTTCTGAAGAAAATGTTAACAATACTCATCAGAGACAATTCCAAGATTTTCAAGGAAAGTCTAAATAGGACTAAAAAAAGTGAATTTAAGATATTACAACTTATTCTTTTGCATTTAAGCCAGAAGATCACACACTATTTCCTTATAGTTTTCTTCTGTATTATTGCCATGAAATTTTATAATTTAACATGAACAAATATTTTTAAATGATTTTCTGGTGGATTTAACAGTTCCACAAAATGTTCATCATGCAATATCATTTATCTCATTTGTGGTCCTATAAATATTCCTTCCTTCACTTTTGTATCAGTTATTTTAGGAAATTTAGACTTCACATACATAAAAGCAGAACTTTCATATATAAACTTTACAAAATTTTTCATCAGCCCCTGAGGGGGGAAACCCCTTTTTGGGAACCATTATATTAGTATTTGATATATTTTTACACCTTGGAATTAGAGATTCATGTTCAACCCACTGTTTCCTTAAATAATGAGTCTTTCAATCATAATATCCTATTTACACAAAAAACAAAATTCTGTGTATCCAGGTTACAAACCTTAACAATAAAGTTATTAATTTTAAGTAACTGCATATATTCCAGTTATATTCAGTGTACTGAGCTTTTCTTTGCAACAGTTTATACTTCCATGTTTCTTTCATATCACTGGCATGTGTGACAGGCACTGATGGTAATTCATTTCCATTTTATGCAGTAATATACTCTTCAAACTAACCTTCAATGAATTTATGAACAATCCCCACTCATGTAGATGATAGTGATATCCAAGAGCTTCTATTACTGAACAAACATCATTACAGAAAACTACACTGCCTTCTTTAAAGAAGCAGTCTTTAAAATCATTATGTAGAATACAATAAATGCATATGTGAATGTCTTTTTTAAATAGATTTCAGCCTTTGAGACTGAAATTTAATGGCTTCACTGACTGTTTCGAAAAATTCCTTTTAATATCATTAAGATTTTGTTGAAATAAAAAGTGAGTTCTGATGAACTACCTACTTCAAAGGTAGGGTCACACAGTTCCATCCCTTCCTTTGTCTTCAGTGTAAGCTTTGTTGGAGTCGGTTATCTAAATTATAGTTCTAAAATCTGGATACTTTGATGCAGAATACTTCATTACGAGGCATGTGTCTCATTGCAGATGATCAATTGGGATACTTTACAATATATTTTGGATGCTATTCCTCTAAAGTCTATTATGCAGAAGTAACAGTCAACTGAATGGTCCATTAGTTTTCTCCACATCATAGGGACTGAAAACAGCATATGATATTTTTCCATCTTCTCAGAAGCTTAATACATAATATGCAGCATTTATCTGGATCCCAGTCTATCAAATTAAAAAGCTTTATAAAGTAAAGTTCATATGAATCTTTCACAAGCAGTGTGAAATTTAGTCTGAGATTTAAATGGCAGATCTCTACCAATATATCAGAAATTGTTTGGTTGATTTAAACACTAACTTGACATTATGAGAAATTTATAAAATTTAAAATGAGTAAAAAAGTACAAAACTGCAGCAGAAATACAAATAGCTAAGACCACATGTGTTGCCAGGCTCACTACTCTATTTCAATTTATCCTTACTTTGCAAGTAACAAGGAAAATTAAATGACATTCACAAAAAAATTATTCCAGAGAAAAAGGAATCTGATTAAATACTTGGATTCAGTATATTTGCTGCTAAAAAAACAAGGAAAAGGAATGCATTTAGCCAAAAAATATTAGCAACTTTCTTTTTATGCCTTTTTCCATTCTGGTTTTGTTGGTATCAGAAGCATAATTTCATAAGAAAGAAAGTTTATAAAAAAAATTTTTTCAATTACATATTTTTAAATAAGAAATTTCAATTTTTGTTCAAAAAAATCCTTATTAAAATCCATACATTTTGAAACTTGTGAAAATGATTTTGTTTAAAAATAAAACAAATTTCATTCAAAGGTGTTTTAATTATGTGTTTAGCTATTCAACTATTCAAATATAAAATTACTATTTGAAACTTCGAACATCTTTACAAACAAAAAATTTTTAAATAAAACAAATATTTTAAAAATTTATTTTTAATTAAAAACTACTTTTTAACTGTCCAAATATTTTAATGTATATCCATGTTTTTATTACAGGTATATGGATTTACAATATCGTAAGGCAGACTATACATGAAAAACAAATTAAAAATCCATCAGAACTTGTAAACAGTTAAATTTGGGGTGAATCTTGATTATATTTAAACATTATGGGGAAAGAATATAAACACACAATAGTTAAAATTTAATGAACATATTGATGAATAATCAAACTGGAAAAGAAAAAATCTTACCTGCTTCAGAAGCTCTTTTGATTCCTTCCTCATCTTCTGGACCTTCAGCATCTAATGACTTTAAATCAAACCATGATGGCATCCTACTACCAGAGTTAAGTGTAACAGGCATAGTTGGGCTGAAATAATTTGAAATCTAAATTGAAAATAATCTTATTCAACAGAAATAATGATTGGATAATAAAACTAAATATAATGAATAGAAACCTTTAGTAGTTTATATTTTCTAAATAAGCAAAGACACACTATTTAATTTTGCAATTAATAAGAAAAGTAAATAGAAATATAAACAAAATTTATTCAAATTACTTACGCTGTTGGGCATATATACTTGATATGAGGAATTTTCTGCAATTGCAAAGAAGCAGCCCATCCATGCCTAGAAAAAAATTACATTAAATAACATTCTCACGAAATTATATTTCTGTAAGCAATTTTAGCGAACTAAGTCAATAAAGTAGTAAGTTTTATACTCTAAAACAAGTGTCTGCAACATGTAGCATGACATGACAGATTTTGCACACAGTACTCGACACTATTCAAAAATTATCTGAAAGTTATATCACTGTCTTCATATATTTTGTAATGTAGAGAAATGTTTCTTTAATATTATTTGATCAGAGGAACACCAGATTGTTGTTAGAATTCTTTTCCAGCCACACAAGATATGTGACAAAACTAAATGTGAGCAATATTTCATATTGATAAATTACAATCAAACACTTCCTTTAAGTATGAATCCAAAAACTGCACCATAAAGAATAATTTTCAAAACCTTTTTGAAGCAGAATATAAAAGATTTCAAAGCATCAGATGGTTGAACTCCAAAAATTTAAAGCTAGACACAGTTTGAGATTTAGAACATTGTGTTTAGTACAATCAATAAAATTAAAATAATGTTTTCAATTATGACTCTTATTTTGCATGCGTTTCTTATACCATGAATTCAATTCTAAGTAATTTTTAATAGTATTTTATTTATGAAGGAAAAGTTTGGTAAAAATGAAATCAAATCTTAATAATCTAAAACATGTTTCTATTTTACGAATTTTCTTTTTTGCTAACTGTTTTACAGGTCCTTATGAGTTTGTAAAAACAAGCATCTACAGTATAAGCAATCACAAGTAAAAAAAATATTCTAGCTCAAATAGTAAATAGGAACAAGCAATATAACTTCAAACAAAATTATTCATTAAAGTCACATGAAATTTAAATTAACAATACTTTAATAATAACAAAAGGGTAATATTCTAGTAAAGATAAGATATATAATTTATCATTAATACGAAACAATATAAAACATCTAATTGTAACCGATTATAGTTCAAACGTAAACTCAATATTTTTTGTTTACAGTTAGATCACAAATATGTAGCTAATGTTAAGAATAAAACAGCAATAAAAAAACAATGAAATATTATCAAAACAAATATTTAAAAAAAAAATTAAAAGAATTGAAAAATTAAGATCAGAAATCAAGACTATAGAAGAGAATATAAGACAAAAACTGAGCATGAGGATGGTTTTGAGAGGAAGATATGAATGCTATTAAAAATAAAACTAGTGAGAAAAGTAACTCAAATAAACAAAAAATAAGAAAGTATATAAAATGCATAAAAAACTACAAGTAAAATTTATGAGAAAAATCTCACAGAATTAAAAAATTGCTTGAGATTTCAAACTATGTCATCAAAAATTAATAAACATAGACAAGACTAAAATCTGAATGGTGAGAAAAAGATAGATTCAGTGCTTTTTAAATTGTTTAACAAAAAGGAAATTGGATATGAATATGCAAACAATATGGATATTTCGATTACATAGTTGAATTGTTGATCATTTCTCTATTACACAATTCACATAAAAACGTCAAGAATGATATTGATACATACTTTTATAAACACAATGTTTTTTAAAAGCAACTTATTTTAAGCAATCCACGTGATTTGTACATCAAAATAATTAATAAGATGAAAATAACCATGACATGTATAAAAGTTTATGTAAATACAGTAAGAAAACTTAAAAATTTGAAAAAATACATCTTCAGATAGAAAGTAAATTTCTGTATAAAATTAATACAAATATATACATAAAGAATACAGATAATATATATAACAAAATACAAATAATAATTTCTAAAACTGATAAGTTTCTTGCTATTTATATTAAATAATTGTAAGAAATAAAATAAGATTTGAATATTAACAAGAGAAAACTAAATTTACTTTAACTTCAATAGTTGATGAAGGAAAAGAGATGCAAGAAATAGCCAAAGAAAATACTTAAGGCCTTTGTTAGATTTAATTATTTGAATAGCACAATAATTAAATAGATGGCTGTATGAAGAAAAATTTTATAAATACAAGCATGTTTTGTGGTAATTATAAAATTTTAGATTACTTATATTTTGAAATGGGGGAAAAAATTAATTTGTCTTGCCAATATATGGCTGACATGAATATTTTCAAATAAAAGTAAATATTTTTAAAAATTTTGAAAACAAAATCTTAAAATCTTTTGTATTTGGTTTCATTTATTTGTCATTCAAAGCTCGAAAACATAAGTCTTTACAAAAAAGAGCTGATTTAAAACGATCTACATTTTTAATGGATACTGAATCACTATAAACATTCATGCCTCAGGTAGAAAACACAAAACCCAAAGTAAATCATTTAACAAAATATATAAGTATCAACTGTATATTAAAGCAATATAATTAATAGACCAAATTTTCAAAGGTGTAAGTTTCATATCACCCCCAAGTGATTTTTCACCAAATCTAGCACCCTTTGTTTTGATTATAGTGTTGCCAAATTGAGATTTTGCTACTTTTAAGATTTTTTATCATCATATTTGGTTTTTCTCATGTTTTAGATCATTACTACGTTATATATATGGTTCTTTTCAGTGACAACATTATTTGAAGTTTTTGTTTTACTTTCAATTCAAACTTTTTGTGCTACGTTTGCTGTAGTGTTTCGTGTTCGCCAACGACAAAACATCGCAAAGTTTTTTCCAATTTCTTTTTATTTATTTATTATTTATATCTTTTTTATTTTGTTTATTTATTATATAATTTTCTTATATATTTTTTTCAAATTTATTATTATAATTTCAACATTGCAAACTTTTTTTTTCCAAATTTATATTTGTTTATTTACTATCAACTTTTTCTTACATATTTTTTTGCTAATTTATTATTATATTTTTCTTATATATTTTTCCAAAATATTACCAACCAAATTTAACATGTGAGCTTGACATCACATCCATTAATGTTATTTACTTCTCTCTTTTACCAGTTGTTTTGAAGAGAAGGCAAATCCAACAAAAAAGTTTATTCATTTTTCAGTAATACTTTTTAAGATATTTTATACTATTATGCGATTTAAAATTTTATAAAATGTATATTTTTAATTTTGGGAAACTTCCCGCCTTAAAAAATATGCTCTTAACTTGGCAACGAAAAAATGGTCGCCAATGGGGGAATATCAAACTAGTTCCTTTTCAAAATACAATGTTAATTTATTTTGCTAAATTAAGTAAAATACGTGATAAAACAGTCCTATGCAACGAAATCCAGTACATAGTAAACACTGTAAATGGCTTCAATAAAATTACTGCTTACTTTTAATTTGAAGAAATTATACTTTGTCTAAATCAAACAGGAGGTCAGGCAATATTACTAAAATATAATAAGTAGAAAAATGTGTCTTCTCAACCTCTTTTATTCATAATTACTTATTTTACCTCTTTTATTCATAATTTATCTCATTGATCAATAACCAAATAAAAACTATACTGTAATCAAAAATACAAATTTGCATGAAATGTGCAAATTATACCTCCAGGAAAATAATAAACACTGTTAATGCAATCACAGCTTCATGAATATTTACAAATAGAAAATTGCAAATACAACACTCATTTACTGCTATGATCCAGCAATTTCACAGGAGAAAATCCTAATCTTGTAACATTTTCTCTCTTTTTTATAATGGGAACAAAATATTTGATAAGATTTTTATTTTATAAATACATATGTATATTGGGTTATTCAGAAAAAAATTTCATTCTTCCTACATGGATCAGCTTTTTGCTAGTAAAAACCAACCATTTTATGACTGTGGAATCAAGCTACTACCAGAAAGATGGTAAAAGCTATTGGACTAGAATGAACAATGTGCAATGCAATATTTATTTGCTGCACGTTTTTCATTCTCATGAAAAACTAAATGACTTTCCGCACAACCCAATATATATATACAAACATACATATCTTGAAGTATATTTTTATACACTTTAGATGATATTATACATTCAAATTCACCTGATGATAAAATATTCCCATTTCATTATAAAAAAAAATAAAAAAAGACTTTTACTATACTGGATTTTTCTTTCTTTTTCATAAGTCTTAACAAGTTTTACTTAAGCTTTTATGAGCTGAATACTAAATAATTTAACAATCCTTAACTGGCAATTCACATAAATAACTAAAATTATATTAACTTCATTAGTTAACTGAGCTGCAATAAACTTGATGTAGAAGTCCTTCACATACTTTTTTTATTTGAATCCTTTTACATTGACAATATCTTAATTAGAGATACTTTTCTGAAAGTTAAATTATAAATAAAATGATAGGGATTTTTATTTTTAAAAGTTAATTGTCTAATGATAAATTTCTGAGCAATGTTTCTGAGGGATCTCCCTTCTTGAAATCATTTAAGTACAAATTTGATCAATAAAAATATTTTTTTCATCTTCTATATTTTAAAAGAAAATTATAAATAATACTAAAATATAAATTTTGTAAGAACTAATTTTTAGCTGGCTCTCAGTTTTAAATAATAAAAGTATAAACAGATGAAAACCAAACTGAATACTAGCAATCCAGAGGAGTCTGAAGAGTTGACATACATAATACATAAAAATATAAAATAAAGGATACTTTTTGCTATTTGCTTTCATTAAAGTAATTAAAGGCAAGAATTTGATCTGTTCCTCTTTAAAATTTGGATTTCAATTCATTGGAAGTCACATGAAGTTTCCCTAGCAGGCTACTTAATTGATCAACTTGATTTAAATATTATAATTTTTTCATTTCATGACAAATACTCTATGTTAAGCAAAAAATGATTATAGATTCAATTGAAATTTGAGGTATATAAAGCCTTCAAAATAAATTTTTGCTGAATCTTATGCATACACGTAATACACGTCTATTTCTGTTGTAATGATATAGCAATACATATATCATTACAACAGAAATAGACAAAAATAAAAAAAATTTTCTACAAGTTCTTATCAGTTAGCTTTATCTTTTATTTTCAAAGAACAAGACAATTAAATTTGCATTATTTCTCTTTGGAAATATGTTAATTACACTATTTCTGTCTAACAAAATAAAGATATTTGTTTTAATAAACAAAGTATAATTACAAAGTGATTTACATAATAAAACATAAATCATACATTACAAGAATCTATTTAATTGCATACCATTAAATATAGAAGCAATTTTAATCAAGCATGAAGCAGTGATTTTACTAATTTTGCTGGATCACAGAAAAACTGAGATACCCGAATATCATTTAAGAGAGCTCATTAAATAATAATCTTATTTGTTTGAAAGACAGCAAGTAAATGAGATCAAATATTCAGGCTATAATGATGGCATTCTGAGAGTTTAAAAAAATAAAAAAACTTCAATTAATTTAAGGGGTGACTTCATCTACAGGAAAATTATATCTTGCAAGGGAAAATTCAGTGAACATAAAATAGTATAACTTTTCTTCTTATAATGTATCTAAGCATCTTTATTAATTTAAGTTAGATTAAATAAATTAAGTTAAATTATTAAATACTTAGTTGTATTTAAGAAATATTTAATAATTAATAACAAAATTAGGTAACACTTACCCAGTATCTCCTAATCCATGCAAAAATATAACCTAGAAATAAAGAACCTATACTAATAAAAAAATTTTTGACATAGAATAACACCTTTATTAGATTTTTATAAAGAAATGATTAAACATTCATAAAATGCATTTCTTAGAATTCTTTTAGGTATGAAGTTCAATGAGCAAATTTATAACATAAAATGAGTTATTTTTAAACTGTTTCAGAAATTTGAAGCAGATAAAATATTATGATATGTATAAAGAATGTTGTTATAATAACTACTAAATATAAAATAAATTATTAAATAGTAGACAGTAAAAAAATTATCAAGTGTAGAACTAAGCTTTAAATTCAAAGTCAATATTTTAAAAATAATGTTAAATAGAAAATAGTTACTCAAAGGAATAAGTCAACACAAATAAGGTAATAATAAATATGACATTTAATTTTGTATTACATAACAATTTTTAATCCAAACTAATTTCTGTTGCTGATGATTAGCTGTAATGGTTGAGATAGCTAAACAGTTAGTGTGCTGACCTTTAGTTTTGGGCATTCAACACCTATCCTGGACATGTAAATTTGATTTTTATTATTTTCCTAGATTTTCCCCAAAGATCATCAAAACAGCAATCAACGCTACAATTCAAAACTTTTACTCTTTTACAAGTATTTCCAGCAAATTCATAGGTATAAGAAATAATTTAGAAAAGTTTAAGACTATTTAAAACAGATAATGTTTTCTTTTTAAAAATCCATCACTAAAAATAATTACTAATAAATAAAATAAAAAACATTCATTTAACAGAAATTTTAAGAAATAAAATCAAATAGCATCAATGCATTTAAAAAAATAAAATTAAAGATGAACGCCAAAGTCAAACATTTTCATGTAATGGTCAAACTGAACTTATAATAAAGAATATTGATCCAAGAAATTGAAAGCAAATTCATACTAAAAAGGTGAGAATAATTTACCGATGCAGTATGCTTCGAAGTAGCAGATATGACTACCGGCGCAGCTGACATTCTAGATGCTTTAGGTCCTATCTAAATCATAAGAGTGCAAATGTTAAACTCATAAACATGTATAAATAAAGAAATATATAAACATATGCATGTTAAATAATAAGAAATAAAAGATCTCTATAAAACATAAAAGTTACCTTTACAGATAAACACAAAACGTTACAAAAGAAACAATTGACACAGATTAATCCTCTTCAACGATTAAGTAATGTTTCTGAACAGTCAGAATAATGAAAACGATCTCGATACTGATGCCAACTAAAATATCAAAAATTTAAAATATTTACCGGTAATAATGTCTATGGACGGCAGGAAACCAGAACGACTTCGCTAGCGAAGCCTTCCCCCATGGAGCAAAGAGTAGGATGAGGGGAAATTTGCCCCTTTCGATGAAGTATCAACTGTAACCGTGCAACCATCTTGGTTAGACAAGAAAAGCGCTTATTTCGTATTCTATACCATAAGTGATAAATTTATTTCTTAATTTTTGATATTTAAGCTATATTATTTTCTTAATCTGAATTTAAAAGAAGAAATGGGATCTTGTGTAGCATTCGGATGCACTAATAGAAGGGCCAAGAAATTGGAAGGAATAACATTTCACACGTAAGAAAAATTTTGTGCTCTGCTTAAGCATTGTTTATTCGCAGTTTGCTTAGCTATCGTTTTATTATTTAATGTATTAATAATTGCAAAAAATTGCATTACGTTAAAGATAGTTTAATAGTTATTAAATTATATTATTTTTAAAGTAATTTCTAGTTTAAAACATTATTGAAATTCATGTTGTATGTATGGAACCATAAAACAATGATTAACTCTATGTATGCTTTCTAAGCCTTATGTATGGAACATCGATATTTAAGTACATGGAAATAAAAAAATAAGTAATTTATGTAGAAATTTTCTGTCTAATTATTAAATAGCTTCTTATATCAGTTAATGTTAACGATTATAATGTGTTTTGATTAAGGACAGTAATTCTACTAATCCTTTGATAATCCAGTTGATTTTTCTTGGTTCCCTTAAAAATATTCAAAAAAAATTTTAATTCAATTACAATGCGGAATGTTTTTTTTTTTATCAGGAACTGATATACAGTAATTTTGCATGTTCATCTACTCTTCCTCAAACCTGAGTTTGCAAAAGGTTATAAAAATAGCTTAAAATATATATTTAAGATAAATCTTTTAATTGTTATGGTTTTTATTGTATTTTAATTCTTTACTTTTTCTAAAAAGGATGTTTCTTTTTAGAAAAAGTAAAGAATAATTTGTTTTTTATAACAATTAAGCACATATTTGTATATATAAGCATCTATCTTTTATATTGTAAAATGTGTCTTCCATAAGTGATTTTAATCCATGTGAAGAATAAGCAAAATGTTTTATTTTTACATTCTATGTGTTTTAGTTATTCCATGTATGTTATTTCATTATCTGTTAAAGTTAGTTCTTATTAAAGTAACATTTTTGTTCCAAAACCATAATTATGTTTGTGACTAAAATATTTAGTAATAAATGTGTTGATCAAATTTTATATTCTAGTATTAGTTTTGATAAATTTAGATAAAAACAAAAGTCTTTATGTACATCTGTATACATTGTTAAAGAAGTTTAAAACATTAAGTAATATTTAACTGTTGTGTCAAACTGTGCTTTAATTTTCTGCGATAAATCAAATGTTTAAATACCTATTGGTCAAATCATATTTTTTATGTATAGTATATAAAATATTAATCATTTCTCTCTCTTGCTATGAAAAGTAATGATGTATAGATCAATTTTTTATTCTTCAGAAATATAATCCTCGGAAACCTCGAAGCAGAAGTAATATTGAAGATCAAACCATCCTGTCCACAAATGAAACTATAAAGGATAGGAGTGAAACTACAGCTGTTCCAAGTATTTCTAATGTTGTTGATTAGAATTCCTATATCAGTAACAAATACTAAAATGGAATTATCTCCAACAAAAACAGTTTATAAACGAAAAATAGAGAATCTGAATGAAATAATTAAAACCAAAATTAAAAAATTAAAATTCTCCAACAAAAAACACGTCGTTATAAGAAAAAAATTTGTGACTTAAATATGCTTCTTGAAGAACTTAAAAACCGCAATTTTATTGATGATGATGTTCTACATGTTTTAGAGACTGTTAGTCTTGTTAATAAGGAATTTCTTACTCGTCAACTTGCAAGTGTAACGGAACAACATTTGCCAAAAAGTTATTCAGAACAATTAAGATCTTTTGCCTTGACTTTGCATTTTTATTCCCCAAAAGCATATGAATTTGTAAGAAAAACCTTCAATTTGGCACTTCCCCATCGACGTACTTTATCTAAATGGTATCATCATATTGATGGAAATCCTGGATTTTCTAAAGAATGCTTCAAAGCATTGGATACTAAAATTAAAAATAGTAAATATCCTTTATATTTTTCTTTAGTTATAGATGAAATGGCCATTCGTCAGCATATTGAATATGATGGTAAAGAATTTCATGGCTACATTAATATGGGGCTTTCTGAAAATGAAGATTCTTTACCTGTAGCTAAAGAAGCATTTGTTATTCTTTTGGTTTCTGTGAATGATAACTGGAAATTACCTCTAGGCTACTTCCTTACAAATGGGATTAATGGTCACCAAAAAGCTAATTTAATTCAAAATGTTCTCTCCCTTTTAAAAAACATAGGCGCTACTGTTGTTTCCCTGACATTTGATGGATTAGCATCTAATTTGACGATGGCAAAAATTCTTGGCTGTTCACTTGATATTAATAATCTTATAACTGCTTTTCCACATCCTATTGATGAAAATTTCAAAATTGCAATATTTTTTGATCCTTCACATATGCTAAAACTTGTAAGGAATACTTTTGGAGAAAAAAAAAGCTTGGTTTCTAATAATTCTCTTATAAATTGGAAATATATTGATGCATTACATAAACTTCAAGAATCAGAAGGATTACATATGGGAAATAAATTTAGGGCTACTCACATGTCTTATCACAAACAGAAAATGAAGGTCAAATTAGCAGCTCAAGTGTTAAGTAAAAGTGTTGCAGATGCAATTGAATATTGCAACAAGTTAAAACTCAATAATTTTAAAGGTAGTGAAGCTACTGTAGAATTTTTAAGAATTTTTAGCACTGTTTGATATTTTAAATTCTAGATCTAATAAACAACATGGATTTAAAAAAGCTCTAAGTCAATCTGATATGCAAAATATTAAATTATTTCTAAAGCAAGCAGATGATTATATTTTTAATTTGAGGGTAAGTGTTGGAGGTCCAAAAATTTTAGATTTCAACAGGAAAATTGGATTTTTAGGATTTAAAGTATGCATTCAGAGTGTATTGCATATAGCAGAATCATTAATTTGTCCTGCAAATCCTCCATTATTTTACTTTCAATTTTACAAGATCACTTAGAACTTTTCTTTTCATCAATAAGATTTCATGGTGGCAGCAACAACAATCCAACAGCTCGCCAATTCAAAGCAGCTTATAAAAAATTGCTTATGAATGCAGAATTGAAACCTGTATCTTCTGGTCATTGTATTCCTTTAACTGAAATCAGTATTTTAAGTGTACCAAGTCACAATTCACCTATTAATGTTATTAATACGTCAACCTCTCAAAATAATATTGTACATTCGTCATTAACAACCTTAAATAGAAGTCCTGATTTCATGATAGAAGAACAAGATATATTTTTTAAACTAGACTTTTTGTGATATAATTTATTATATTGCTGGATTTGTAGTAAAAAAGTTAAACTAACTTATTAAATGTGAAATATGTTTAAATTAATTACAAGCAGTTACTCCCTATAATTTGTCTTTGATTTCCTTCAAATCACAGGGTAAATTGATATACCCATCAGATGATGTTTACAAGATTTGTAAAGTGTGTGAATCTGTATTTACAAGAAATGTAATGTTACACTTATTTTCAAAATTTAAAAATGTCAGAAAAATAAACATTCAATGTGAATTGGATGCTTTATCTGAGTTAAATATTGAAAATATATTTTCTGAATTGAAACTACATCAATTTGATAATGATCCTCTGGATAATCATGTCATCCAACTAATTAAAGCTGTAATTAAGCATTATTTTGTTAAGTGTTAAGCATTATTGTAAAATTACTTTAATATATTAGCTTCCTCTTATAAATAATCAATAGATTTTTTGTATTTGATAAAATAATATTCAAGCATACTATGATTATTTTTAATTTCACTCTATAAAAGAAATTTAATTAAAAATTATTATAACATTTAGTGAAAAAAGTGTGCAATAAAATTACATTTGGAGGTTTATTACATTCAAAACCTTCCTCTACTAACAATCACATTTTTTTAAAGGTACTAAGTTATATAGACGAGTGACATGTATGACAAAAATAAAATTTCTAACCTTGATTAATAACAAAAATTATTAAATAACATAGATTATTTTTATGTTATTAAATAATTCTTATAACTTATTTCCCAGCTTGTGTGTGTGAAAAATGTCAGAAAAGTAAACATTCAATGTGAATTGGATGTTTTATCTGCTTTGAATATTGAAAATATATTTCCTCAATTGAAACTTTATAAATTTCATCATGATCCTCTGGATAATCATGACATCTAACTAATTAAAGCTGTAATTAAGTATTATTTTGTTATCAGTGTTAAGCATTATTTTAAAAATACATTAAATAATGTGAAATCTATAACTTTATACAAAGCAATTCTTTTTAAAGGTCAATAATATGTTAGCCTCCTTTTATAAATAATCAAGAAATTTCTTGAATTCAATAAAATAATATTGAAGCATACCATAGAGCTAGGAGCCTACTCCTTGCTCTATGAAGCATACTGTGTTCATTTTAAATTTCACTCTATAAAAGAGATTTAATTAAAATTATTAACATTTTGTGAAAAGGTGTGTAAAAGAATTACATTTAGTGATTTATTACATTCAAAACATTCCTCTACTTATAGTTATTTTTTCTTTAAATGCACTAAATTATATAGGTGATTGACATGTATGACAAATATAAAATTTCTAATCTTGAAAGAAATTTATGTAATTAAATAATTTTTATAACTTTCTTCTCAGCTTAATAAAAATTACACATTCATTACAAATTATACATTTTATTTCACACAAAAAATATATTCTGTACAAATCATTTTCTTTATGAAAAAATATCTATTTTAATTGATTTGAAGTTATTCTTTGCTATACTTATCTAAATATTGGTGCATGCGCAAATTGTACTTTTACTGCGTAGTTTATGAATCACTCGACGCGTTCTTCCCTACTAGCATTTGATGCTCCAACCAAGATGGCGACAATGGCTTCAATCGGACCTAATGCATTTGATAGGATATGCCGCCTCAACTACTCCTAGCTCTACGCTGCCTTCCCCAATGAAAATGGAAAGAGCTTGTCGCTGAAATCGCTGCCGAATGTATGTAAAAAAAAACAATGACGTAGATATTTGAATTCTTGTTAACGTTTTACCTGTTTGATGGAAACTATCAAATTGTGAAATTATAACAGCTTATTTATCAAAACATTTGATGTTGTTTACGAATGTATTTCTTAATTATTGATAATAAAATTAAGAGTATGTAACTTTATGAAATTTTCCATATTTTGATAATATTTAAGAGAATATTAAAAATTACCACTATCCATCAAAACTAGTGTAGGTTTCATTAATATTTCGTGCACTGAATTTCGATGAAACTCAATTACGCCATTGAATTTAATACAATATAATTATATTTTAAAAATAAATATATGTGTGCAATAATTTTTTCAAATGTAAAGAAATAAGTTTTTAATTAAGATGAAAGCAAACTATCAGCACAATTCCAAAAGTGGTATTAAAACAATTTCCTTATAAGTTATTTTATTTAAAATATCAAAAAAATATAACACATTCCTGAATTTTTAAAAATTTAAATTAATTTTGCATAAAAAATTGATTTTTTAAGCAGCTTCTCTTTCTTCATGCATTTAAGTATATTTTATAAATTAAATTTAAAATATTTATGCTATATATGGGAGAGAGAGAGAAGGAAATGAGAAATAAACCTTAATATGTAATAAGTATTTATTTTTAAGTGTTAGTGGATATATATATAGAGAGAGCGAGATATAAAATTATCGGGAATTTTGAAAATAAACCAGGAATTTTTGGGAGTATTGAGAATTTTCAGAGAATAAAAAAACTCAACCAGTCATCTTTCATTTAATGTGCTATTTGGTCTTATATAAAAGAAGAAAAGTAAAATAAATTTGAAAATATAGAAAAAAAATGTCTGTTCTGTCTTCTAGTAAAGAAGTTAATTAATTTCGTGCTCAGAGAAAAAATAGTTGTTAAAATAAAAATACAATGAATTAATATTTAATAAAAAAATATCAAGATGCATTTTTCAAGATTGTCAGAATAAATATTTACACTTCCATGTTTCTACCATGTTTCTCAACATTAAATTTCGAAGTTTTTCAAAATTAGTCATTCACGCAAAATTATTTTCTTTTATTGAAAAATTTCTATTATCATAATTAGAAGAAATAATAAAATAAGGAGATTTTTATTTATTTTAAGAAATATCTAATAAGAAAAACTTCAAAAACTTTTAAATCAGCTGAAAATTTCAAAATCTTGTGGTCTTTCAAAATTCCCAAGACAACCCGTTTTTTTCCTCCTTTACAACATTATGTGTGTATATATATATATATATATATATATATATATATATATATATATATATATATATATATATATATATATATATATATATATATATACTGAAGGCCACCGTAAATGCAACACCCTGAAGGAAGCACGCAAATAACATGAAATTTACAAAATGCATTAGCGGAGGTGAGATATACAAATGATTGGTGTTTCTCCTCAGACGCACATCACGTTTGCCTCTGTCGCCACTTCAAACCGCTATTCATGTCTTGGAGACTTTGACGATTTCAAGTTCGGCAATAGTGTTTCTCTTGTGGTTTATTTTTTTATTTTTTTTTATTTTTTATTTTTTATTTTTTTTTTAAAAAAAAATTATCAATTATGCCTCGTAGAGAACAGCGATCTTTTATTGATCAAAGATCCGAGTTCGACAGAGGAAGAATAGTGGCCTACCGAGATTTTGGATTATCTTTCCGGGAAATCGGTAATTGTGTTGGAGAAAAAGAAACAACTGTAATGTGGATATATGATCGTTGGATTCAGGAGGGTGCGACGGACTGACGTGTTCGATCTCATCTACCTCATTGCACTATTTCAGGTGTTGACAGGCAAATTGTGCGCATATCAGTGACGGATCGTTCATTCAATTCACGGACCATAGCACAGAGCATTCAGTCTGTAAGGCATCATCCAGTGTATGCACGTATCATTCGATACCATTTACAGTAGAGTGGTCTGTGCGCAAGACGTCCATTGCTTCGTCTAAATTTGACGCAGAAGCACAGACGTCTCCGCCGCCAATGGTGCGATGAAGGAAGGATGTGGACGGCAGAATGGAATGAAATCGTCTTTACTGACGAATCACATTTTTGTCTGCCACACTACGATGGTAGCATTCAAGTGTAGAAACACTGTGAAGAGGGGATGCTGAACAGCCGCGTTATGCTTCACCACACTGATCCTGCACCGGGTATTATGGTATAGGGCGGTATTGGATATCACTCTGACACGCCTCTAGTACGCATTGCCGGTACTTTAAACAGCCGTCGCTATATATCTCCAATGTGTTAGAGTCAGTTGTCCTTCCTTGCCTTTAGGGCTTGCCCACAGCTATATTTCATCAGAATAATGCGAGACCATACGTGGTACGCATTGTCCAAGGGTTCTTTGTCAATCGCCAGATTAAGTCGCTTCCCTGGGCCGACTCGCTCTCCTGATCTTTCACCAACAGAAAACATGTTGTCCATGTTGGCTCAACGATTGACCTAGATTGCATCCCCAGCTGCCACGCCAAATCAGCTTTGGCAACGTGTGGACACTGGTATGCTGTAGCCCAAGAATATATTCAAAGTCTCTTTCAATAAATGCCGAGGTGTGTGGCAGTGGTGATCTACAACAATGGCGGCTACTCTGGCTACTGATTTTGGCAGGAGCAACACTTCCCAGAAATCTATAAATTTAATCATTTGATACTTGGTCAATATGTTATATACAAAATAAATTTTTTTGTGATATCTCTAACCTTTTTAGGTGTTGCAATATGGGTGGCCAGCAGTGTGTACCCATATACTATATATATATACTATATATATTAGATGCTCGTTTTTAAGAACATTTAATTTACTCTCACATTTTTACTAACTAGTGTCTAGTCCCTTCTCTGGTACCATAGACACAATAATAATTTTCCCTCCAATTTGCGAACTAAAATTTTGAAAAATCTGTTTTTTGCGAATTTTTGTTTCTAACAAATAATTTTCTTTCCCGTTTTTTAATTCGTTTTATTTTTTAATAATGTAATATTTTTTCAATTTTTCATTACATTTCTTTTTTAAATCTTCCTGAGCACTTGGTTCATTCTTGAACGAAGCAAAAAATGTAAGCAGTCCAGACATTGTGGCAAGAAAATATGGCTATTAGATATAAGGAAAAAAGATTGTAGTGCAGATTTATACTCCTGTCCTTTGTGTACAAAAGAACACATAAAGGGAAAAAGCTCTTCTCGCTTTGTTGTACATTTGAATATAGATAGGGGAAAAACTCAATAAAAGTTTAAACTCTGCTGTTCTGTAAATGGTTTAATTTGAGCAACTCAATTTATAAAATTTTGTTTGTCGAGAGGATAGGGCTTTTTACATTGAGGATTTGCCTCAGTTGAAGAAACGAACATGTTTATGTCTTGAAATAAAAATAAGAAATCTAAAAAGAATTTAAAAAAATATATAAAACGCAAAAACTGCCAAAAAATATGGAATTCCAAAGAACAATCTCTCGACAGATTTAAAAACTAGTTTAAAAACCTTTGACAAAGGAAACAGTGCCAGAAAAAATTCTCCCTTTTAGAAAATATTGCATAAAAACAAAATATTCTGAGCCGGAAAAAGCTTTGCGTAATTAGCTAAGAAAAATGAGAGAAATGAACATTTCTTTTTATTGTAATACCGTTACAGAGAAATTCAACTATTTTGCTATGAAGCTGAACATAAGAGATTTCAAAGCATCACAAATGGTTAGAAAAAGCAAAATCAGGCACAGTTTGAGGGTTAGAAAATTGTGTGGTGAAAGTGTAACCAATAAAATAAAAATGTTTTTTTAAGTGCGAATCTAATTTTGCATGTGCTTCTTATATATATATATATATATATATATATATATATATATATATATATATATATAATACCAGAGTATATAATTCATGACAAAAACAAAAAAATTAGCTTCATCGATCTTGATTTACTGTAATTAAAAATTTTCAATATTTTTTAAATATTTCTGAAGTTATTTTTTAAACATTGATAAAGGTAATTTACTAAAGTATTTATACTTTTGTTTACATTTGAGTTTTATTTTCAGTATTTGACGATAGAGTGAAAATTCAAATATTCCCCTCCAGAAAGTGGAAAAATATCTTATAAATTGGCTTCGGAATTCCTCAGATTAACAGGGTAGATGAAATGAAAGAAGTTTTTAGATTAAAAAATGTTAAACAAATTATGTGCTATTATTTACATTTTTAAATGTTAATAAAAAATTTTGCAGATGCTCTCTTGCTCTGTGTACCACCATAGCCATAATCAAACATAAATACATAAATATTTAATGCAAAGAAATTTAATTTTAAATAATTTGTGTGCTTTAAAATAATTCAATAAAATAAAATCAATATTTTAAAATAATTTTAAGTAAAACTTTTTTATATAGCTTCATTCTCAAATTTTAACAATGGATTGTGAAACTTACTTATACAAGTATTATTACTACAGTAAGACAATTAAATAAATATAATAGTGGTTTTCAAAAACAATCTGTAAAATAAATTAGCAAAAAATCATAAAAAATAGCATATAAAAATAACCTATAAATATTATAATGAATTGTATGACAGTAAAAATGTTTTAAAATAAATATTATGGAACATAAAAATTTAATTACAATTCTTTGAATAAAACAAGCTATGAATTATGGATGATTGACATTGTAGGCTTACTACAGTGCGAGTTGAAAATAATTTTTTGTAATATACTCCTTCAATGTAATATTATTTTTTCTTTAAAAATAAAAATGCATTTAATTTCAGTGGGCAAATATGTGGAGAGAGATAGAGAGAGAATCACACACGCGCGCGTTTTTCTAACAATAATATCCAATACAAATTCAGTTTTAATTTAATGCCTTTCCTATATTTTCCATATAAATTTTGCAGTATATAAATTGTTTTAGTCGATAAAAATGGATAAAAGTTTCAGTTTGTGATTTGTAGAAATAAAAGGTAAGTTGCAACTGCCGGTCAAATGCCAATGGACCAATGGATAACTATATATGGGAGTGTAGTAGGAGATATATTGTCTACACTCAGACAATTTGGCATTAATGGCAGCCCAACATTGGGTTTGCAGAGGACTGTACTGCCGGCCTTATCCATGAAGTTGATGAAGCCAAATAGCGGCGGGCCGCTAAAAACTAAAATAGGCTGACAGCAGCGATCCCATTGATGCTCAACATGCTTGTGTTTGCAGGGTATTAATAAAAGATTTTCTTTTTCACTGCTTTCTAAATCTTGAACATCAACTCCGCCATGATGAGGCCAGAGTCCACGAAACTTGTCTCTGCTCTCTTTGTAAGTGAAAGAAAGCGTGATAATTATAAAGTGACTGTTGTCATACCAACATTCTTAAAATCAGACCCTTTCCTGATATTTCACACATTTGAAAGTATCTTCGAGCTAGTGACTCCAAAGCGTATAACAAATGAGAAGAAGAAATATATTTACGTAGTCAATCATCTTCCTTTAAAATCAACTACAAAAGCCAGAGATGTAATTTTGCTGAAAAACTCAACAGACTCGTAATCAGAATCTAACGAAAAGAACATGTTTAAAGATGTTCAGAAAGCAAGATTTAAGAAATTTGGTGTTTGTTGATAGGGGAAAACTTGAGAAACTAAAACCAGACGGAGTTATTGCGGGGCATGAAACGTTGAACAGAAAATCACAGCTTCCATGATTTTCTATTGTTAGAATTTTTAAATAAAGTAATGACTGTTCGAGTACAGATGATTCTTGTTTGTATTTCCTTCTGACTTACCACAAAGTAGCAGAAATCACTAGCTGAATTCTTCAAATTCACTCGAATAATGGTCTCATTGTGTCTGATCAAGTCTATGTATTAGTGTCATTCGCAATAAAACAGAAATCAAATTTCGATTCTTGCATGATGGGATAAAAATTTAGGAATATAAGCCACCAAACTTTGATTAAGATCGAGGAGCAGAAATTGTTTTCAGAAAAATTTCATTCCTTGACAATGATATTTTATATAAAATTTGTTTTTATATGCCTTTTAAAACAATCGTTTGTAAGTGTGCGTTTCAAGAAAAATTAAACTCGGTATTAGCGACAAACTTCAGTTCCGGGAATGTAAGTATGTGTTTTACTGTGGATTCTGGAAGTGATTTTAGTAGAAAATGAAGGACAAATGATTGGTTGCGCGCAGGAAATGGGATTTGCTTTAAGGGGTATTATTTCTGATTGTCATGGCAGGCTATACGAGGAATGCTGTTCCTCCATCTCCTGATCCTTCTCATTACTATTTTCAAAATTAAGTGGATATGGATTGTGCATTAATATAAAAATATGTAATTTTGGTAAATCAACTAATGACTTTCTAGAAATTAAGAAATTTAGGAATGATACTGAATCCTCTTCAAATATAGTATAGAATGCAATCTAGAATTTCCTAAGCCAAATACCTTGACTCAATTACATCGATATTTAAGACTTTAATTTTTATCGTTGGAGCATTCCAAAAACATCTGACCTTCTAAAGCCCTTGATAAATTTAATTAAAGGCTGAAAAATGAAAAGAAATTAGAAATATCTATTTTATAGTGCAACTAACCAGAAGTTATTATTTGGAACAAAGAAGATATTCTTCCTTTTGAAAATCCTAAGCAAGCCACTGCTAAAGCAGCGTTAAAAATATTTAATGCTAGGTGCACATTTGGTGTTATAAGTGGATGCCTTACACGTAGAGATCGATAGTTTGCTAATGCAAATGTCAAATGACAATTTAATAAAAGGCTGTACGTCCATCCATTGAAAGCCATATTTCTTTATTCAATTAAATTAAGTAAACCTAAGAAAAAGATCAACTTCGACATTGTGAATTATTTGCTGTATATTATTCTGTAAAAAATTTAAACACATGTTAGAAGGTAGAGCTTTTGTAATATTTACTGACTGAAAATTTCTTATCTATGTTTTTAGATAAAATCCTGACAAATGCAGTTCCCACCAATTACGTTACTTGGATCTCATTTCAGAAATTTCCATTGACATTCGTTTGGCCTATTTCTGCTTCTTAGTTGAGAAAGAGAAAAAACAATATTGTTTGAATACCATCGACAGATTTAGAAGATAGCCTGAAGTAATTTCAACAGTTTAAGGATGGCCAACGAAAACAACTCCTTGTGTATTCGTACATGTGTATATTTCCAGATTTGGATCACCCATCACTATCATTACTAATCGAGGTCAGGATTTCAAATCATTTTTTTCATTAGCTCAATAATTTATAAGATTTCAGTAGAATTTGAGTTTTGGCATATTACCCTCAGGAAAAATGGCATGATCCAACGAATGCACCGGCACCTTAAATCCTTTGAAAAAGTCTAAAATCAAACACACTGTATCGAATTTATGCCCATAATATTGTTAGGTTTACTTACTACAGTTAAAAAAGGCATTTAAGCAACCCGTGTTCATCTAGGGTATGGCATTACATTTAGGTTTTAATATGATCTTGTTTCATGTTATCTAAATAACTAGCCCCAAGCTATGGGTTAAATTTTGGTCAGATTACGAGATAATTTAATCCAATTTACAATTCAACTCATGATAGATCCAAAATTTATGTGTTCTATGTATCATGTTTATTTAACAAATCTTGCAGTTGTGTTTGAAAAACAATCTTTATGTACATGAGGACCATATCGTTCATAAGCAATACTATGACTGTGTAATTAATATATAATAAAATATCATGATAATTATTGAGATTGTAAAAAATAATTCAAACTGGCATTTGAATATAGTCCATCCTTTATGCAGTACTTTAAAATAAATAACATAATATCAGAGATTTTCATAAGTATTTTTGTTTTTTTATTCCATTTGCTTATATTCTCGAAATTTAAATGCGTGTATATGTGTGAATTTTTATACATCAAAAATGTAAATATGTAAAATTCCAGGGGAATATTTCAATTAAAATATAAAGCTAAGCACAAAAATATTTTATATAAAGGTGCTTTCAATGCTATGTGGTTATAGTTATACTTCACCTACAAACGAGATCCTACAGTGCAAACGGATGAACGGAATGCAACTAAATTTTATACATAGGCTATACACGAGACGCGCTTACGGAATTTCAAAAACAAATTAATTCCAAAATGTCCACTACAGAGCGCCTTTTTGGGAAAAAACATAAAATTTAATAAACTTACAGCACGGAATACAGAAACAATGGCATGATCCACATGTAGCATTATTGACTAGTATTAGCATTTATATATTAGCATTTATATAATATATTAGAATTTATTGACTAGTTTCTGATCACCTTTTCATATAGTCACATTAAGTAAAAAGGCAAGGGAGAAACAAAAACAGCTCAGTTTGCTGAAACAAAAATAGATTAGGACGAAATTACTCAATAGGAACAATTGATAATCGTATCCTGGAGGAAATAAAGCAAGGTGCTTCACGTGACCACCTTCAATTTTACTGGTGAATACCAGTAAAATTTCAAGTCGATGGACAGTATGTTCAACAGCAGATCATAACTGATCAAATGTGAAGCTTCGTGCACAAAGCTTTATTAAGTTCTTTAAGCTATTCAATGTCACAGCACCTTCATGATACACCAGCCTTTTTAAATAGCCCCATAAAGAGAAATCCCTTGGAATTAGATCAGGTGACCATGGTTGCTATGGATTAGGAAAAGAGTGACTAATAACACGTTCCACTGTGAAATGTTGGAGCAAAGCACCTTTAAGGAACCATGCTGAGCTAAATTTAGCCTAATTGTGGCTCAGAGCGAGAACTTCTTTGGGGACACACTATGCTTCCTAACAACTATAAATAAAGAAAAATGTAAAATTAGAAATTCAACGCAACAGAAAGATTGTAAATAGTACAGTAATATAACTTTAATTTTTTGAAAAATTCATATCCCTGCTGACATAAGGGCGGGATTCAGTTAAATTTTCGTAATATAACGATTGTTAATTAAGCCAATTAGAAGAACATATATATGTAAACATCGCATTTTGCGATATGTAAAAATACAAGCTTTTAATTAGCCAAATTTGTCCATCGTAATTGCAAAAATTTTGAAAAAGTTTATTAAAGAAGGAAATAGAAAATAAATTATCTATTCAATTAAAAGGCCCCTTCTGATGTGGTAGCACCGGACAACTATCCCGTATGTTCCTGCCTTAATCGTGTTCTGGACATCCCACGGATCTGCCTTTGCAGGATGATGCGCTTTGCCACAGCAAAGGCGCATCATCCTGCATGGAAATGGTCGATGTAAAGATATGCCTTTGCTGTAGTTGCGGAGCAACCAATGTCTGCCGTATGTCATTGTACCGACGGCCCGTAGAAGAACGCGTGACAAACTAACGTTTTTCAATTTAATCAAAGAAGAATATCCCAGAGATGAATTTCGTCATGAAATCACACCTGACCTTTGGAGACTGTAGGGGTATTTAAGTGTTGATGCAAGGATTTCCCTTAGCCCAAAAGTGGCAATTTAGAGATTTGACAGTAACATTGATGTAGAAATAAACCTCGTTCCTTGACATATCAACAGTCTGAGAAATTGACAACGAATGAGAGATATTTTGGCTTGTCCCCATGCAATGGCTCCTGTGTGCGGCGGATCCTGTATAAGAAATTGTGTATTGTGTTACTGAGTACTTTACAGACGGTGCTGCAATAATAGCCTTACTGTCGAGAAACTGCCCCCATGCTACAGATGCCAAACTCTGATGTCTGTAATGATGCATCAACAGCTATCTTGACGGAATCAATAAGTACCGGTATGACACTTTTACGACTTTTTCCAGACTAAACTTTTAATTTCCCCATCTCTTCAAATCTCTTAATTATGGCCCGAGTACTTTTAGTAGACACTGTTAAACGCCGTAGGCTCTTTTTATGACGGAATTCACGAACTGTAGCAGAAGCATTCCCTTCTTTTCGTAAAACAACTTCAACAATAACTTCCGTTCAACTAAAGAGACAATCATTATAACCATCGGAAACATCGATATAAACATAACAATGTTTGCAAGCGCTCTTTGCATTCTAACCTGTTTTACATAAGGTTTCTCTTTTTTCAAAAGTATACAAATCTCGATATTTTTCTCCTAAAACTGACAGTTTTACATGGTTGGCATTTTATGGCTCATAACTCTTGCTCTGGGTTGTTAATATTGTTTCTGTATTCAATTTTGATTTTATTCTATTAAACTTCCTGTTTTTTTCGAAAAAGCACCCTTTGGTCTAATTTTCGAACTAATTTTTTTAAATTTAATTTCAATAAGTGCATCTTATGTATAGCTCATATACAAAATTTCATTTACCCGTTTGCACCGTAGGATGCCACTAATATAGACAGGTTAATTATAACCACCTGGTATATATATCACTCAGATATAAAATGCAATTTTTATCTAAGAAAAGTAATGTCATTGCTCTTAAATTCAGTCATCAATGTAACAGTTTAAAATTAAAATTTTCAAGCAGTGAGTGAATGTTTTTAAAGTTTGAGAAGTCAATACAAGAGTCAATCGTTGGATTATTCTAAGTAATGTGATATCGAATTGCTCGTTATTGCTTTTTATACATTCTGAAGCTTGATCTAATCTGAACTCGTTTCCCATGACCTTTGAGAATTGGCAATAATCACATAAAATCGATATCAGTTAGAATGGTCTTGTGTCCACAATACATGGCGGCAAACTGAACAATGGAATATTTTTCATGAGTTTAATGAAGATCTCTTCTGTTTCTTTAAAGAAATCGTTTTTTCTTTTTCCTAAACATACACATTTTTAAGTCAATGGTATATCGTAACTGAAAGCAGGATGTTCATAGCTAATTGATACTTATCAACGAAGTTGAAATTATAACTTGTGGCTTTAGGATGTAATCTCACGTCATGTCATGAGACAAATTATTTTACCAATAAATAATAACTGTCTCCTGGTGTTATTTTTTAGAAAGTGAAAATGTTCAATAGTTACCTCAATGTGAGAAACGCTTATAAGCTGAAATACGACGATGCGGAAAGATATACTAGAATCACAAAACATGTTTACAATATTTATAGATGTGACAAAATGAAATACATATTTAAGAGATTTATTAAATTTGCAATTTGTACCTAATTTTCATATTAATATGAAAGTAAAAAATAGCTCCAGAATAGGTTATTAGAGACCTTGAATAATTTTCAAAGAAAATCCGGAGGCTATTTCTAGACATTAGAGGAAACACTTAGTAATATTGACATTTCTACCCGGGATTTAAAACTGGTTCCATCAAATGAGAAAGTCGTGATATATCACATAGACAGTAATAAATCAAAATTTATTAGTGTAGATACGTTGTACTTTTAATATTCTTTCTACGTAATTCTCCTTTCTTTTAAATTAATTAATATATTTGTAGTGTTTTTCAGAATTTTCAGTATATATTTAATAAACAGTAAATGTGATAAGAAAAAAGGAAAATTATCATTTGAATAGTGAAAACACATGAACACTTCTTGGTAAGCCTTCAAAATAAGAGTAGAGTAGAAAGTGTGAACTGGCAGAAAATCTCTTAATTATTGTATTCCAGATAAAATACAATGAATGTTGATTTGCTATCAATGCTCATTAACCAAAATTGGAAATGTTCTATAAATTATCAAACCATGGAGCCAATTGATAGAGAAAAACACAAGAATCATGCGTCTTATTTTGTCACATTTGGGCATCATTATTATGGTTTTATAGACAGAACTGCAACTTGTATTCAAAGAAAAATTTTGCTATAATTTATAATTTTTGTTTTTCAAAAAAAAATTTTTATTCTCAAACTTTGGCATAAAGGTAAATATATTACTTAATTTTCTCAAAAAGAATACAAAGAAAGCATAGAGAATTTTTACCCAAAAGCATTGAAATAAAATTATGTAAGTCCTAGAAAAATAATAAATGCTATTTTTGATATTTTAGATTTCTTAAAAATATATTTTTCAATAGGATGGTTAATAACATATTTCTTCATAAGTACTATAGGAAATTAGAATGTATTTTTTCTGTAATCTTAATTTATTTTCCCATCAAAGAATAATTTCTAATTGCACGAATTCCCGAATAATCTTATTGAAATATGGTTAAACTGTTGACTTAAATTACTTGAATGCCGTAACAAGGAACTCAGTCATTCATGTATGTCGAAAAATTAACTAACAATGTGTATGTAGGAGTTCAAACACAATAAATTTTATTTGGATTTACATTATCAAAAGTGATTCTATAAATATATCTCTAGAATACAATTAGATGACAATAAAATGTTTTACAGTTTTAATGATCAGGAAGATTGGGCAAAGTCACATTCGTTAGAATCGAATAACAATTTATGTTAAAGCATTTGGTATTCTACAAATAGATATAAGCAGAGGGAGACGTTTGGGAATTTATAGCTTTGAAAGCATTGATTGAGGTAAAGAATAAAACTTGTCTGTGTGTGAAAGCTTTTTATTTCTATCTAAATAAATTTAAAATAACAATGAATAAATTGAAAATTATGTATACTGTGTATCACAAGTGGGAGAACGAAATAATTAGCATCCGAGTTTAGGCTATGGTAATCTCCGAAATAAGATTACTTTAAAAAATGTTTATTTTAATTTACAACAGATTGAGGTTATTTTATTTCCGCTTTAACCAAATCTATTTATGTGTCAAACTTAAAAGTAAGATGGGCGTTTGGAGAACAGTAAATCATTCAGTCTTGTCCCATGACAGTTGAAAATTGCGGTGTGATGATTACGAGTGATTTTTAAGATATATTCCAGCCAACTACCGATTGCTCAGTGAGATGTGCTGCAGAGTACAATCTGAATTAAAAAATGTAGGACCATATTTTCAATTTTCATTAAGCTTTTTTAATAAGAAAGCATGTTTCAAATACAATAATATACATAGATAGTATGAAATGGTGTTCAATAAATAGCGTAACACTGCTGTTGAAATCATTTCTAATTTTTTTTTTTATATACAAATCAGCCAACTTAAGTTTTAACAAACTTCAGTTATTTTAAGATTAAAAAATTGTCCCTGAATAATTCTTATGAAAACAACTAAACGTCAACATTAGCTCAAAGGACTTACTGCGATGAAGAAATAAGATAGCTCTTCAGAGAGGAATGCCACGAGGTTGATACTATTAGTTGAATGGAAGATTGATGTTGCCGTTTTGGCACGTTTATTAGATCCTAAGTGAAATGTTCTTCAAGAGGACAATTTACCCTACAGACATCAAAAATGCCTTGCAACAATTTTAGGCGGTCCATTACATGGTATTATAACATTAGTTATAAATTGTGGAGTAACCAAAACTATGAGAAAACAATTGAATCAAAAAGTCTTAATATTCTACCCTATAATTCATGTCCAATTCTTTACGAAAAAGTTATGAGCTCTATATCGGGTCTGCACATGCTTCTGTGAAAAAATTCATTAGTTTACACATGAACGTACAACTCATACACGTAGTTTATAATTAAACTCTCATTTTAAACTTTGTAATGCTAACCTCTACATTTTTAATCAGAACTGCATAGCAGACAATAGGAGATATTTTCCCTAAATACTGAAGAAGTTTTAATTCAAATGAGAGATCGTTAATCGAATAGCTGAACATGTGAAAGCTGTTAAGCATTTGAACATCTATTGCGCATTGCTTTCTGGTAGGATCATTCACTGGTAGTCGATGGTACTACTGTACCCCAAATAACAAAATCAAAGATCTACAAATAGACATGAAAGAAAACTTACCAAAAATAAAACTTTTTAGACTAACTGAAAGCACATTAAAAAATACTTATTTAATATCTCATTCGTAACTCATCGATGTTAAATATTTTTGCAACTTTTCCGATTTTGAATGTTATTTGATTGACCTTTAAAAAAGATGATTTTGTGGTGTATAAAAGAACCTTTAGTCAATCAGATCACGTTTTACACTTAATTTAAAAAGTGCTGTTGTGTGACCGTTTATTTGACTAGAAAAATGTAAGTACTAAATTCTGAAAAATTGAAATAATAGTCAGGTTTGTTTATATTAAGATATCGAAGGCCAAAATTTCAACATTAACGTTTCTATATTAAGGTAGTTATGCAAGTACAATATCTTAGTTAATTTTATTCTTAAAATAGACACCTTAAAAGTTCTCAACTCATTCGATTCACTTCTTAAAGGACTTACTGAAAAGAAACTTTTAGAGTATAACTAACAGCTATTGCTGAGTGGAATTTCATGAACAAGTATTATAACTTGCAATTAACTATTCAGTTTTTTAAGTATCTAATTTCAGTTTGGTTTCCAGTTCAATTACATTAATTTTCTTACATCTACTTATATGAATTTATGTAATTGATAAGTTCAAACTACAATTCATATAATTTCATAAGTATTAAATATAAATTCTGTCAACATTTATCTTTTTAACCTTTTAAAATTTAAGAAAGATACTTGTGAGCATAAAAATGACAATTTATGAAATCTCTTAAAATTCGTTTTAGCGCAGATTTTCAAACCGTCAATAAGCTTTGATCTTGCACGACTGTGGCACTAAGACAGTTTAGTAGTTCATGAGACCTGTTAATTATACTTTGCCACTGGAAAGTTTAGAATACTGCAAGTTTCTGTAACAATGAACCATATGTCAATTTGAAGCTCTCATTAAAGTAGAATTATACTTAAAATAAGGAGGTTTGATGAAACTTCGGAATGTAGGTATAGGTCTTTAAAGATTTGCTATTTGAAGAAATAAGCAATGATTTTGGTTCAAAAATTTCTAATTTAAGTTCTTACTGTGTGTGTCTTAAATTATTTTAATATTAAACTGAACTGAGGGAAGATCATAAAACTTTAATACAGAAATTTTACATTTTAAAAACAAACAGCACAAATATTAGAATCACAATTGCTTAAGACTAGTTTATCAGAAACAGGAAAATTACAATTAAATTTCTTTTAAAATACATTTTTGAATGAAATGAATTTTTCAAATTTCATACAGTTCACTTTAGTCTTACATAATTTACACATATATATTAAATTCTCTACATATATAATCGAGGAAGATATGTACAGTTGGAACCCTCCAAAAAGAAAACATATTTACAAGTTTAATTACAAATGCTTTAAATAAGATTCACAGGATTCATACGATATAAAAAGTCGAGAAGTTCCACGTGATAAATATAGCACACAAACTTTTCCTTTATCAAACGCTGGTCATAAGTCATTCAGTCGCATCTTTTTCAGGCTCATCTGCAGCCTCTGTTTCCTTTGTCTCATTCTGTTCTTTCTCTTCATTACAAGCCTCTGCATCTTCATTAGTTTTTTCTTCTGCTGGTTCTTCAATGACAGGTTTTTCAGACTCCTCTTCGCTTGCTTTCTCTTCAGAACTTACCTCTTCAATTTTAACTTCTGAGTTTTCGCTTGCTTCAGCTTCTGAAACCGACTCCGTAGATGGTTTTACGGATTCAACATCAGGCTCTCCAGACTTCACCTCTTCTTCCTTCAGTTCCTCCTCAGCTTTCTCTTCCCCACTCAAGTCTTCAGGAATAGTTTCTGTAGCTTTTGAAGGATCTGTTGTCTGGTTTTCTGATTCTTCCCCTGTTTCGCCGGGTTTGCCACTTATTACGCTTTCGAGAGCTGCAGCAGATTTTTCTGGGAAAAGAAAATACAGTTAAGTACAAAAATTTGTGAAGTTTAAAATTATATCAGTTTCGCTCATGATAGTTTTACTTTATTTTTCAGATGAAAGCTGAATCACGAAGAACTCATCTGTGGTAGGTGTCGAGCAAACAAAATGAAAGCCAGAGTATTGACCATTCATCAACTAATGCTTTGAGAGTGTGGAAATGGCGATATAATTTAAGCATCATTTTTTTAGATTATACATCGTGAGAAACATTATCCCTTTACAAGTGTTGACGATGCTTACCATTTTCCCTAGTAACTAAGGAAATGAACCATACAGGAACAAAGTTTATATTTTCACAAAATTTCCGCTTAGTGTTCTAAAAAATAAAATCAAATTTTTATAGGTATTAACAAGTTCATGTACCCAAAAAAATCCAAAATAGCCTAAACCTTGCAGTTTTTATAACATTTAAACTTGAACATTGGATCCCCTTGACAAGAGGAGCACAGTTCACAATACACTAGAGTTTGGTAAGTATTATAGTTTTCCAGCAAAACATTTTTCACCTAAAACATTAAGATTGTCGCAGTATTTCTCTTAACCTAAGATTTTCAGTACATGCATGTGAAGTTAAGACTATACCAAGTTATTTTAGGTGTTTGACATTAGGTATCAGATTTCAGTTGCTCGAAAAAATTGCAAATTTCTTTAAAAGTTAACAGTACGTTATTGATACAACTTTTTTAGATTGACATTTCTGTTGCCTATAGTTTTTAGTACTTCTGAAAACATTTAAGTTTCAGAACGATTTTGGCCTGTTCAACTGATAACACTTCAACCAGGAGATCGTCAGATTTCATCTTGCGAACATTTGACATTTTCAACTGTACCAATAACACTTAAGAAAGTGGAAACATCAAAACTGTCCTAAGCTCTTTTAATAACTCTTTCTAGTCATGCACGATTTGTTGCTCCATGTGGAATAAAGAATTAGAAGTATACTCCATAGAAAGGTTGATTATGTCAAGGCCTGACCGCACCACCCAGCCTAACAAGGAAATGCAAGATAACTGCACCACTGATAGCCAGACCCTATACGCTTTCAATTTTTCTCTGAAGTTGCCTCCACCCTTATCTAGTCACTCAATAGACATATGACCGCTTGATACATGTAAGCGAATTGATACACTGGGAACCACAACACATCTCCCGCTTCCCTAAAGCAGTGGCCAAAGTAATGTTAGTCTCCGAGAGTCTCAATTACCAGGATCCTTCTTTCCAGGAACACGGGTCTCAACGCTCGGAAAACACGTGATTTAGTCCACCAAGATATGCTAGTAGCAACAGCATTGTGATAGTTTTTCAAGGGGAGCCCTCAAACTTTTGCAATGAAACCACAACAAAGGAGGAAAGTAAGAAAAAGCAAAGAAAAGATAGAGGGTAGATCACTGTGGTAAAACACGGGATTGTGACACCGGTGTTTGCTTAACAAGAAACCCATGAATGCAGAAGTCCGTAGAGATTAGTAGTTTTTGTATTTTATGAAACTCCAGGAAGTAAATTTATATAAAAAGTAAAAATAATGAGTATTTCACCTGTACCTTGGAACAGGTCCTTTTACAATTATTAGCGAGCGACCTCTTCTGGTGCGAAATTAAAAACAATGCACCAGATTATTTGTCACTAAAGGTTATTTTGCACACAAAAGCTAATTTAACCTGAACCACTGTTTAAAGTTAATACCAAACCATTACAAATATCCATGCCTGAGGTGGAATTTGAGCCCACAAGTTATTGAAACGAAAACAGCGCTAAGCATTCAGCTGCCAGTTCTGTATATAAGGAATTAGACAGATGGTTATAAGTTACAATACAGTGAGAGTTTTAAAAATTACAAAAAGAAAGTTCACATCAATAAAGTTGAACGTTACATTTTGTGAAATAAAAGGTGATAAATAAGGAGCGCAATAAAGCAATACGAAACTTGGATGGACCTTAAAGCAGATTTGAATGTGGTATTTCTACAATCAAATCTTAACTTTAAAACCGAGCTATAAAATCAGACTATAGCAATTAAATCTAAGACACTCAATTATGATATGAATAGAAGCTTTTACAATTCGAACACAAATGCTGATTCATTAAAATATAGCTATGCATTAATAAAGTGGCCTTCGCGTAGTCAAGAAAAATGAAACTTCAGCTTACCTATACAATATAATGTTCAATATCCGAATAGAAGCCTTAATACAGTAATTTGTCACTTGCTAGTTCCAGGAATTCTGCGAAGCAGAATGAGTAGCAAAAATGAATGCTTGATATCAGCTTAAGTGATCGCTTGGTTAATATTTCTTACCTTCTTGAACAGCGCAGTTTTTAAGTTCACAATCCATAGTCTGAACAAGACTAGATACCCAGCAGAAAATAGAATTTCAAGACTATTAACACTTTGGTCAGGCCAAGATTTTGTTAGCCACGTGATAGCAACTGTTGAGAAAATGTTGCTGCGTCCCAACCCTCATGCTATCAGTGTAAATTGAGAATTTATGTCATCGAGAACACTTAATTATACGAACAGTGAGAACGGGGGCAATTTAAGTGTAAATAGAGCAGGTAAAAGGAATTATAACTATAGGTGACGTTGCCATAAACTATGCCAAAACCAACAAATTCCCCGGCTTCAGACCTATCAGTAAAACTGGGATATTACTGATTGAGTTTGTTACGATATAAACTATACATATCCTTTTAGACATTTGTAATTTATTTTATTAAACAGCTTACATGCAGAAATTACTGTGGAGGAATATTGAAGTAGTCGGCTCTCGGAGACACGAAGATGGGCTTTCTCTAAAAAAGCTAGCATAATGGATAGGAGTACATAAAGGGTGAGCGTTAGTTTCTTTAATGAATTTATGTTTGCAGATTTTAATGGGTTCTGAAATAGTAATTAAAAGGAAAGTTTAACGAGTCTTAAAGACAAAATTATGTTTCAGTCAACATAGTCTACCAAGAGGGGAAGGGTGAGATACAAAACAAATAGTGAACCGGGTCTAACAAATTTAGGACTAAGAACCACGAATTCACACTTCCATAATCAATACGGGACATTGTTACTGATGTTCATAGAATATCAAGATGTTTAATACATATCAATGTTGAAAAGATCTTAGTATGCTTTTCATACTTACGTAAATTTAATGAGGTGAAAAATATAAATATATAAGTCTTATCAAAGATTAATCCAAGGTACCAAATCTCGTTAACAAGAGAAAACATCCAGAGCGTAGTTACTGGATAGAAGTAGAGATCTCATTTCCTACAAAAAATTTGATCAACTGCCTTTAATGGGTAAGAGGGAATATCCATGTCACATCAATTAACAGTCGCATTTACAGCCATATGCATTAATTGAACGATAACTGCACATCTTGACAGTAAATCTAAGTAGCCACCGTAAAAAGTACTTTTAATATGTAACAAGACAGAAGTTTGATTATAAAAAGTCACTCTAAAGATGCTACTTTGAAAAATGCTTCCTGCTTCGACAAATGTTCTAGACAAAGTTAACCAAATACCCATTTTAAAATTCTGTAGAAGTTTTTTTAATAAACAGTGGTAACTCCCAGATATTAAAGCCTTGTAACGCCCGAAGAATCCCATTGCACCAAGATTGATCGTATTCCCCAGGAAAGTTGACACAAGATTGTTCCCATGAGCAAACTAACCCACGAAAATATTAGAATCGCTTCCCAGATTAGTTATGCCTAAAGTACACATTTACTCAGAAAATATTCTATTCTCGAAAGATGCACCTTGTTTTTAAATTTAGAGGTCATTAACCGTGAACTCCATGGTTTTACAAAGGTAGCTCGCTAAAGCATTAAGTTCATAAAAGATTTTTGAATCTTTTTAAAATGGAGTTGGCAACAGATTCTTGCCTCATAGAAGATATTTTCTCGCCAGATTTTATTGAATAGGGTCACAATATTGGAAAAGGATACTCGTCTCAGATGTTAAAGCATCTAAATAGAATCTGGATTGGAACTGCTGAGCTGGCAGCCGAATGGTTAGCGCTCTTGCCTTCGGTTCAACAGTTCGTGGGTTCGAATCCCACCTTAGGCATGGATGTTTGTAGTTGTTCGGAATCCACTTTAAGCCGTAAGTCCCGGTCTAATTAGCCCTCGTGTGCAAAAAATGACCGTTGAGAGACAAACAAACCAAACTGGATTGGAACTATAGTTGCGAATCACAGATGGAGCCTTTGGTAACTCAAACATGTGGAAGTCACAACTATAAAATTATTCCTGAAAGTTGGTAATGATCAGCTCATCATGAATGTTCTTAAAAACAGTATCTAATTCAGATAAACTTGAAGCCTTTTCTCTAGTGTATTAAGGAAGTCTTCAGGAGAATAAATAGTGCTAGTAGTCAAGACCGGAAAGTTAATTCCTAGTACAATCCATATATACAGTCAGTTACAAAAGTCTACATACAACCTTAAAAAAGGGCACTTTTCAAAACCGAGTTATATTTCAGTTTGCAAAATCAAATAAATATTTCCTTTTTCACTAAAAACTGATTTACACAATTAAAAAGTTTCAAATTATCTACTGGGAAATTTTGTGAACATGTAAAAAATCACAAAAGTCTGCATACACACGATTGTTTGAGAAAATTTACATATGAAGATTTGTTCAAGGTTACTTAAGCTTGAGATGGCACTTTTGTAGTCAGTTGATCATTAGTATTTTCCATGATATTACAATAGCGAATTGCTTTAAAATGAGACAGGGAAAGGAAACATCCTTAGAACTTCGAAACTTGGTAGTAAAATTGAAATGTGAAAAAATCTTACTCCGAAATAGCCAAAATTGTAAACAAAAGTCGGTCGACTGTGCAAACAATCTACAGAAATTTTGTTAAACGCAGACATGTGCTCAGCAAATCTCAATGGGGTAGTCAAAGGAATTTCAAAGATCGAGAATCAAGAACCATAGTAAGAAAAGTGTAGAAAAATCCAAAAATTAGTGCCCCAAAATTAACGGATCAAATTGGAACAGAAATTGGAAAGCAGGTACACCCAGAAAATGTTCGTAGAATTCTTCGATCGGCCGGCTACAATGGCAAAGTTCCCAGAAGGAAACCATTTGTATCATCTGTAAACCGAAAGAAAAGACTTGCCTTTGCTTCTGCACATATTGACAAGGATTTTGAGTTTTGTAAAACAGTTTTTTTTCTTCAACGACGAGAGCAAGTTCAATGTTTTTGGAAGTGATGGCCACGGAAAAGTTTGGAGGAAAAAACAGAAATGAACCCAGGAAATTTGACTCCCACCGTAAAACAAGGTGGAGGCAGTGTGATGGTTTGGGGTGCCATGGCAACAGCTGGAGTTGGCAATCTGGTTTTCATCGAGGGTACTATGGATCGTTTTGGATACCTGAAAATTTTGCAAGGCAACCTACATGAATCAGTCAGAAAATTGGGACTTGGAAGCAAGTTTGTCTTCCAACAAGACAATGATTCTAAGCACACAGCAAAGATTGTGAAGGAATGGCTCCTCTACAAGACGCCCAAACATTTGCATTCACCTCCACAGTCTCCAGACCTTAACCCTATCGAACACATTTGGGAGGAAGTCGACAGAAAAATACGACAACAAAACACTACCAGCGTCGAAACCCTAAAGAAGGCTTTGCAGCTGGCATGGTCCCAAATTTCACCTGAAAAAAGAACCTGGTGAATTCGATGCCAAACCGAATGCGTGCAGTCATTGCTTCAAAGGGAGGGCCTACCTAGTATTAATGGTATTTTTATTTTTGTTTATTGCCAAAATTGTGAGTTTCCTGTCTCTGTATGCAGACTTTCGTGACCACATAATTTGAAACTTTTGTTATTTTCATTAAGTTTTAAAAATTTGTTGAGATTATTTATTCTGAGTTATGAGAAATGATTGTGAAAATAAAATTGAATTTTTGAAATTATGATGTGCAAAATATGCGAAAATAAGAGTATGTACGTAGACTTTTGTGACTGACTGTATAATCTCCAATATACATTTTAATGAATTTTACAGACCACAACCTTTGCTCTTTTAAAGATTAGATAAGCAGTTGAGTATTTTCGGAAGTTATCCCAAGATTTGATCGTGATATACCTCTGCAGACTTCGTACCAACTGTGCGCAACGTACGAGGACGAGAGGAATATTGAGATTGCTACTTCAGAAGCTTCAATAACAGCTTCTGAATACGCTTTTCTTCTAGTCAAGTCTTTGTGACTATTTCATCCTTAATGACTTCCCTTTTAGTGAATAAATGCCAGTTAAAAGTAGTACGAGTACACGGTCCATTGTTAATTGCAACCAGCAAGAGAAATTGCAGAAAAATGGCTATTTTCCAGATCACTTCCAATGGTGAAATCTAAGTGCGGCAAAAAATGAGTTTGGCCTGTTACTGAACAAGTCATTTTTGCATACTAAGGATAATTCAACAGTGACCGAGACTGATTTGTTTCTCTATCAACGGTCATTTTTTGCACACGAGGGCTAATTAGACCGGACCTACGGCTTAAAGTGGATTCCGAACCACTACAAACATCCATGCTCAAGGTGGGATTCAAACCCACGAACTGTTGAACCGAAGGCAAGAGCGCTAACCATTCGGCTGCCAGCTCGGCGTGACCTAGAATGAAGTGAATTTCAAATCACTAGAAATATCTATCGTAGGACTCGAATCCACGAACAAAGATCAACACGCTTGCCATTACATGCCAGCTCGGTTATGGGATCAATGTTTGTAACCCTACCACTAACTGACAATTGGCACCAAGGTTTGATGACTTTGCTATGGGTAGTTAAAATGATTTATCCGAGTTATCAGGAGGGCAAGTTTGATACCTCTTAATCAAGTAAATACAAGTTTTTTTGCAACAAAGTTTTTATACTTAAAGTGCATCCTGTTATCAGCCAATTCTACTATCAGATCTGCTTTGATATGTGCGAGCATTTAAATCAATCTTAAAAGATTTTTCAAAGACTGCTTTTAAAAGTATTTCTAGAGAAATATTAAAAATCAATTTTAAAACTGAAGATTTAATCCTCGCTCGTAATTCTTAGAAATGATCCAGCCAAATAAAGTCGAATTTAGAAAAAACTAACCACTAATCAATAACAGATTAATGTTGATTTACAACTTTGACTTTATGTTCACGCGATTTAAAACCAGTTTTCTTCACCAACATTGATTAAAACTATTGTATCAAGGCAGGGGAATACATTTATTAACTATTTTAAGCAATATTTAAAGCAATGTTTAAAGCAATGTTAATGTAAAGGAAATATGAAAATTAAGTTTACTTATATCGTTAATCAGTAAGCCAATCAAATAGTAAAAAATATTCGCATTCAGTTTTGCTGAAAACCAGTTAATTTTTAAAAGTTCATACTTTAAACCGTTAGAATAAAATTCACACTAATTTTGAAGTTAAGAATTTTAGCTTTGTAATAAAAATTGAAGTGACTGAAATACTAAGTAAATATCAATAAGTACTATACTGTTTTTGAAAGACTTGAAATGAATGCATATTCCGATACCCGGAAAAACTTAAGCGTCTGTTGTCTAAGCAACCTTTTGTTAGCAAATTTGTTTATGTGGCTAATATATTCTGCAGTTGTCTAGGAAACCACTTGTAAAATTTCCTTTCAATTAAAGACTAATAATTTACTATAGATTAGTAAAATATCCTACTTTCAAAACTCATTGGAATCAATATAAGCACTCTAAATTTATGCATCTTAAAATTTACTTCACTCAGTTTGTTGGAAACTCTGGTGTTTACAATTAACTAAAATGATAAATTACTAAGATTTCTGAACAAAGTTTTAACCCATGAAAACCACCCTAACTTTGAACTGAAATTTAAGTTCACAAATTATTGCATTCAAGAATTTAATGTTTGTATGCAATTTGAAATTAAATAGGTACCTTTAAATGTGACTACAAAACATTAGTTGTGTTTAATTTGGGAAAATTTAGGACAAACTATAGTACCTGCTTAAAGTTTATTCTAAATCCATATAGAATTGGAATAGTAGACATTAAAAATAGTTGTAGCATAAAATTGACTATTTGGATTTATTGCGATAAAATTAGATATTAGCAGAAGCTCTTAACTAATGGTGTTGTAGCACCATCACAAGTTTTGATTTATAAGAAATCTTAATTTATGATCATTACATATATACAAATATTGTTTACTAGACTGAACACATGAAATTTAAAATATTTAAAACTTAAATGTTTCTCAAGTGCTCCTGTGTTATGCACTCCATAGGAATCTAAATCAAAAATTGCACTAATTAAAGAACGCTAGTTTGAGAAAAAACTACCAGTTTCAAAATACTTAAGACAAGGAGGACAAAGTTTGAAACTGATTTGACATCAAACTCTTGATAGTGTTAAGAATACGCGCTGCAATCAAGATTTCTTTGCCTTAATTTAGAAGTTTCAAAGTTACAAATTTTATGTATTCAGGAGGTAGAAATTTTGTACTATCAAGATTTAGTTGGATTGGTTGTGATTGACGTTTTAATTATTTCGCACAAGGAGTAACAGTACCGGGTACTACAGTTAAAAGTAGGATTTTGTTAAGACTACATTAAAGCTTAAGTTAAACCAAAGCTTATATTTAACTACGAATGAGATTTTTAATAGGACTCCAGAAAATATAAAACTGCGCATTGACATGCTGCATAGCAAGGCTTTTAAAGTTCTGATTTGATACGAGCATTTTATATTGCATTTAATTTTAATTACAAAACATGTAATCAATGCATTATGCAAAAAATACTAAACTTAGGTTTTAAATAACTAAATTAAGGTTTTTAACTGCACCCGAAAAATTTTAGACTTCGACAGTAAGACAACTTTAAGACCAAACTACTGAAAAATGCAGGATTCAAGCTAGATTTTAAAGCTGATTTTCATCTTTAAAGGATAAGCTGAATTGCTAGATCAAGTTCTTAAAGGAAAACTAAGCTAGCTTAACATTTTATTGTAGCATTTACCAGACCTAGAACTGCAAGAATGCTATAAAGTTTGTAAGACTAAAAATTATAGAAAGCTTAGCTCTTTCCTTAATCTAATATTCAAGAAACAGAATCTAAAAATTTAGTTTATAATAGAATTTTAAAGTCTTCAATTTTATTACAATCGTTTAGTCCCCGTGAGGACAAGGTTTGATTTGTAAGGCGCTCAACGATCAATTTTGCTCACGAGGACTCATTATACCGAGACCGATAGTTTATTGTGGATTCTAAGCCACTACAAATATACAAGCCCAAGGTGGGATTCAAACCCACGAACCCAAGATGGGAACTGTTGAACCGAAAGCAAGAGCGCTAACCATTCTACTCCAGTTTTGTTTTGCGCACCGTAAAGTTAACCAATAGATTTAATGTTTATAATTTCAACTGATTTTAGAATTATTCTGTAAAAGTAATTTGTTAATATAGTCTATTATGCCTTAGTTTCCACAACTATGCATATAATCTTCCACTATTTAAAAACTATACCATAAATATTTAGCAAATTTAATTCAAGTAAATTATGAAAAAGCAAAACTAAGAAAAGGAGTTTCAAAAAACTATCCCTATTTAAAGACATCTTGGCATTAACTTGTTACGATTTCTACAAGATACATATGCACACACTTTGAATCTGAAGCAGAAAAATGGAACTATTAAAAACTGGTAATACATTAAAGGGGTTATCTTAAGTACACTTTGAACATGAATGCTTATTTAACCTGAACACAAGATTCTGTACGGTTAAAAACATTACTCCTGCGACAGTCATTGAATCTGAACTGAGAGTCAAAATGTTAGTTATCAGTTTGACTTTTACTCTAAGAAATCTGTGCTCGACACTAAGATTTGTATAATCTAATACCAAGATTTATAAAAATACGATTCGTTTAGTAATTTCAGTAAATTTTAATATTTCAGATTACTGAAATTAAAATTGTTTAGAACTAAAAGTTATTTAAGAATATAAAAGTCTTAAATTTTTTTATTTGTGTAATTGTGATACAACGAAAAAAGGTTCAGGATGACCTTAACAAAAACGCTCATAGAATTCTAAATTGCACACAAATCTCAAGCTTTAGTTTTGCTCTCAATACATTTAAAAACTTTACATTAAATTCAGTTTTTATTTAATAACTTTATACAGTTAAATATTAGCACTTACTTTCAAGTGCACTATAATTGATAAAGCAAGGCACAAGTTAAGAGCGCAAGTGATTTTTAATCGTAAGGGGTACTCTGAGTTCCTAACAATTTTCCTTGTAACTTTGAAAAGCTGTGTGTTCTAATACAGTATAAATTTTAATCTTAAGAAATTGTGTAACTAACGGTATGTCTTATTGTCCTGTTTATTATAAATTCATCGGGAAACTACGAATTATCTATGCTTTGGACCAATTTGCCTTTTAATGTTCTTTATAGGATTCTATTATCAAAATTAGTGTTTTTTTTTTTTTTTTTTTTTTAAGTACGATTCCTTTTATCATTTGGATGATATTACTTATTGACTTATCAAAGTTCTTCAAATATTTGTTTAGAATACAATTTTAAGAATGGGAAGTAATAACCACTAATTTAGGCAGTAGTTTAAATATTGAAGTTCAAAACTAAAACCATTCGCAAGAAAAAATAAGCGACACTGATTAAGGTTTAATTTGCCAAAACAATTGTAGTGTAGTTCTATGCTTTAGTAATTACTACATCATTTAAATTACTCTTAAATTTATCATAAAGTATCTCTTCAGTAAGTTAAGGAATAGAAACTGCATTATCCTCTGTGATGCAATGCAAGGAAGTAAAGTTTGTTGTGTGAATTGTGATCAATAAACTAGCTCTACAGACTAAGTGATTATCTAGTAGTGTTTATAACTATGCTTATCTATTTGAATTCTATAAAAAATTTAAGTAATCTAGATTCAAACGCAGTTCAAGTAAGATTTAAAAGGCGGTTTTTGAAACACTAGATAAAGATTTAGTTAAGTTATGCATCGTTTTAATTTGAATGATTAGACGAATCATTCTCGCTAGTAAAATGAAAATTGAAGTCCATCTAGTCATAAAGGTACCAATTTCACTTAGCACATAAAATCAAACTTTCCAGTAAGATCTTAATTTCACTCACAAGTTGCGCACAATTTTTTCTAAATTTTAGTAGGACCTACCTTTGTTATATAAACACGCTAAATTTATAATTATAAAACTCAGGATTGCGCCGATAGCAATTTTATCAATATTTCTTTATGTTTAGTATCGGTTGTAATAGAGGTAGATACTGCTCAATATATTTAAACTAATTCAGGCGTCTATTTTGAAAGTAAACAGATGTGCAGTTTACGTGATGTGCCATTATACCAACAAAAAAATTGTCTAAGCTGTGCTCAGAGTTAAAATATAAGAAAGTTTCTTACCTGCATTTTGTCGCATGTAATCTGTAATGATAATAATTAGCTTAATACATTATATCAATGAACACAATATGAAAGACTTTACATACAAGACATAGGTACTTGTACCATATTAAAGTTTTTATTTCAAATAAGCAAAGCATAAAAACAAAAAAAAGGAGCGATTTTTACATTGCCAGATTTTAAAAGTTAGCTTATTTTGAATAATAATTTTTACAATATTGAAAAATTTTGTTTAAAACATTAAGCTATTTAACTATGTGACCCGAGTAGTACGTCTTATAATCTTGCAGTTAAGAAATTTGCAGACTTAAAATTCAAACTACAGAAATCAACATTTAAATATCAAAATTTATTTTTTACAAAATTTCTTGGTTTGTCATTCCTAGTAATTTTTATCCTAATATTGATCCGACTGGGTTTATAGTTCAAAGCAATTTCCAGATCATTACAAACGTCCAGTTTCAAAGTAAGAAAGGAACCCTACGAATAAATGAACTGAAAGACCTAGCTACATATTCAGATCCTAACTTAGTTTTTTTCTTAAACTTTAACAATTTAGTTATTACAAGTCTTTAAATCTATAATACTAATCAAGAGTATTTGCCATTTCTACTATCTCATGTTTGCTTTGATTCTAATAAAATTAAAGTATTAATTTCTTTTTTCACAAAAATTTGGTTTTATTATAGTTTGATTTTAGACGTTCCATTTTGAGACTACAATGTTATAAAAATAACTATAGTTAAGTTTTTTAATTTATTGAAGTTGAATATATTTTTCATGTAGATGAAAATCTCATTTAAATCTGTGCAGATTCAGTAGAATCTGAAGATTTTAAAATGCTCAAAAAATTTAGGATAGTTTTCCCTTCTCATTAAGACTCGAAATTTTTAATTTAGAACAACTATGGATGTGACAATCGAATTCATGTTTACACGAGGGAACATTAAAATTTGTATGAATGAGTTTAGGGATCACTCGCTTATTTTGTCGATCAAGTCATTCTTTGAACAAGATGTAATTACATGAATCAGTTTAAAGTAGATTCCGAACCACTATAAACGTGAATATTTGGTTGGATTCGAACATACAAACTGCTTAGTCAAACGCCAGTGCCGAAACATGCATACAGTTCAGTAGCTACAGAATTTATGAGTAGAATCGTGTATCTTCAGACTTTACAGAGAAAAATCTAAAGCAATCCATTCACAATCGTTTTAAAAAGTACAAAAAGTCAAAACTAAACTTCAGAATTTATAGATACTAATATTAAAAAACCTCTTAAGGTGTTAAATATTTGTTTTAATACTTCCGTTTTAATAACTGGGAAATAAAGTAAAAAAGCAATGTTTATAAAAGGTACTACAAATTCTTTGATTTTTTAAAATTTTGGTAGAAGACTTCATATGAATACTAATCTTTCCATCTTTCATACGGTCACATTTCACGTCAAAAAATATAGTGTTCTTATGTTTTAAAAGCTCTTACATAATCAAGCAGTATTGATTGTCTAAAGCACACAAATACTTTTTATCGACTATTCACGTAGCTATCAGTCACTCGTAAGCTGCTATTAAGTAACATCATTTGACAACCCGTAACTGTAACTTTGCTTTCATGTATGGGAAAACGAAAAACCTAGTTCAGATGAAATATGACTGAGTCCCAGGGTCAAAATGGTAGTTACAAAAACCTAGGTAATTTTTTTATTTTTATTTTATGTGTTACTGTTAACATCAATACGTTTGTCATATTATAAGTAGTTTTGCTTAAACTTTAATTTAGAATTTAGAGACAAATTATGTTAGTTTATTTAAAAATTGGAGTATATAAGTATTGGTTTTTCATTTCAATTTTCAACATTATACTTAATAATTCTTAACTTGCATTTTTCTGTTTTGTACTAGAACATCGATGATGGAAATCGAATTTAGATTCCATCTAAAGCAATTTAATAATGTTAAATTATGCATAAAATGTGCAAATCTAGAAATTAAAATTTTCCACTTACACACAGATACACAAAAGATTAACAGTGCACTGCAATCAAGATTAAAAATTTATATTGACGTCTTATTCAAATGCGTGTTTCTTAAAAACAAGACTTCTTAATTAGTAATTTTAATAATTTATACTGAAATTGAATTTCAATATAATGATATTCAAATTAGTTAAACTTATACAAAACAATATAAACAAATTCACATATTAGAGCGATAGTATAAGTTAGATATTTATTGTTTTCTCTATTACTTTTATCTAATATAAATTTGTAATTTATTTTACACACTATGGTAAAATTACAATCCATTCTTTTTCAGTAACTAAATCTAATCAAACAGCAGAAAAACTGAGTTGCTATTTTTAATTATTCGCGATACTTCATTAAAACCTTAGTGCATAGCTTACTCATGAGGAGATAAACTTTCAGTAAATACTCATTTCTGTGGTAGATGATGTTGTACTTATGCAGTTCTTAACCATTACAGTACATTTGATTTTGTTTGGTTTAGTTGACACTCAACTGTCAACGGCTAATAGACTAGGACCTACGGTCTAAAATGGTTTGTTCCTCAACGATTATTCGTCTGCACACGAAGACTTATCAGACCGGAACCTACTGTTCAAAGCCCACTACAAACCTCCATGCCCTATAAGGACTGGAACTTTCAACCGTGGAACCGAAGACAATAGCGATAAACATTAGACAGCAGGGGCGCTAATATGGACTTATGGATTACTTTAAAGTCTGAATAGTTGCAAGAGAATGTTTCTAAAGATGTTTGGAATATTTATTTCTTTACATCACCATAGTCCCCGTTGAAGTGGCTCCAGTGAATAAGTTTAAGTTTTAATCTAAATTACTTTAAGCATCTGTCAGAGATGGGCTTTGTTGCATTATGCAACAAAACTCGCGATGTGGGGAACCCAAGAACTGAAAACCATTAGCTTGAAAGAAAGCATCTTTGACACTAGGAGTTTCGAAAGACTCAGTTTCTCAAATGTACCGAGTTCAAAAATAATCCAATTACGTTGTAGTAAATGGCAAATAAAAGTTATAATCGATAATTGATTACTATGTAAACATAGAATATCAAGGACATTAAAAATCATAATATTGTAACTTATGAGTTTATGATATTCCTATCATTTTTATTGTCCTGACGTGTATATTAAGAGAGAATATGATATTAACCTAAAATTTATTTATAGACATGAGTGTCTTACTCAAAAAGACAAGAGACAAATGTTCTTGGGTATATTACTATAAATTTATAAAATAATTACAGATATAATATTAATTTACTGATAATTTATATTTATTACTCAAATGTACTAGTAATTAGTACAATTGAGCAGCAAACCTAATAAGATAAGTAATCCGTTTAGTAATTCATGTATATATATAAATATAAATTTATATACTATTTATAGTATAACTATTACTATGAACTTAATTTATACTAGTAAGCTATCTCACTTCTCATTGCTTAACAATGATAGTTGAGATACGAATTTTTTTTTTATCTAGTACTAACTGTTTCTACTAAGTAATAGTTAAAAAATTACTAAGATTATTCAGAAATGGTTTACTATTGATATAATTAAGAAATAGTTTAGTAATTATAAAAGATTCTTAACAATCACTAATATAAATTCAGTATTTGTCGAATTAATAACTGAATTAATAATTTCTTAAATCATTTTTCAATAAATTAGCTCGTTTTCAACTACCTATTTACAACCAAGAGAAATTACGATTTCTTAGCCAAGAGTGATTTATATCATCTTAGTTTATTAAGAAATCATTACCTTGTTAGCTATAATTACTGACCATTATAGAACTATTTTAGTTGTTTAAATAGTTTAATTACTAAGTTTTATTTAATAATCAGTTTAGTTATCGAGCAAGCTTAAAATATAATCAAATTTAATCAATAGAAAACACCCAGTACTCACTTTTATTTCTTCGAAGAACTAATGGTTATCATTAAAAGCATAGAAAACAAGGCGATAGAAAACTTAAGCTTTGTCAGCCGACTGATTTATGTAGATATTTGAAAGTCATTTATTGCCCTAATAGCTATCACTTCCTTTTATTTTAATGAAAAAGTTCTTTTAATGTTAGTAAATTAATAAGCTTTACTATTAATTTTGGATTTTGTTAACATTACAAAATTAAAACGATTAACTAATAATGACCTATACTAGCAATCACTACAAAACTAGTTCTGTATTTTACTATAACCATTAACATGAATGGCAAACTGGAATCGGACTTAGGCAGTCAAACTGTCAGAGCATTGTTTCCTTTATTTACCTGAATTTTTGAGGTGATAGAGCGACTTTCAATAACTACGGGGCGATTAAATATTTCCATGTACCGAAAATAGTTTTATTCTGCCTGTTTTTACAAGTGCGTTGAGCAATGTTTGTCACTTCATGGTTCTATTAATTTCGAAGACCTATCGGATCGATAACGCAATCATCCGAGCCCGAAATGGATGATTATACCAACGAAATGTTGGACGTCGATTTGAATGTCCGATTGGTAACCATTCGGTGGCCAGCTTATGTGTCCAAATAAGGAAATTTCCATTCGTTACTACATTCACTTTATATCCATGCTCAGTGGATTTTGAAGTTCTAGTACAATTTTATAAGTTCAACCAAATTTGTCACAAGTCACTGACCGTTAATTTTGAGTTTTATTAAGAACTCTGTTTATAATTTCACATGAGTTTATAGGACTGTTAACTTATTTCTTATGTTTGTAGTATAAAAGCTTTATTTTTATTCAACTGCGGATACTTTTAGATAAATTATTTCTGCAGGCTTTCACCTAAAGAAACTGAGTAACGGATTTCGATTTGAGCTTAGAGCCCACACAGAAGTTTGATAATCTTATTGATGTAAATTTAGAAGTACAAATCTCACATTAAGATGCAGTTAGGTTATTTCCTAGTTTTTCACGGGATAATTTGATATTGAGTTTTCCACAAGGAAGTTTGCCTTTAGAAACCTGAATGATATAAGACATTTCTATTTTCCCTTAAAAATATATATATATATATATTTTTTTTTTTGCACTCTTGTTTGTAATGTGTATTCAAATTTTTCTATTTTATGTTTATTCAATCTCATGCAAAGAACTCTCGTTGGGAGCACTTTAAACCAAGCAAAATATTTTCTTAATCTTTTGTGTTTAAATAACCTTATGTTTTGAAATCATTATGTTAATCTCAACTAAAGTTAGGTGTAGAAAAATTTCTTAGGAACAGAAGGTACATGGCCATTTAGGCTAGGAACCTAACAAACACTAGATCCACTTCTATTTTCCCTTGGTGAGTTGTTAATTTTTAAAATATATTCCCATTTCTCATCGAAGATTAGTATTGTAAATATGTAGAAATGCTACATAAAACTTGTGATTATTCTAACTTGTTTCTCTAGTCTAATGTTCTTATTCAAGATTCATTCCTGAAATTTGATTTGAAAATTTTATATATAACTATTATATATTAATATTAAGCTAAATCTTAATATGTAAAAAGCTAATTTAATTGTATTTGGTTTGGTACACACATTGACTGTAATTAAAGACTCCGCATTGAAGTCTACCAACCATTTATCGATTAATTTCAAGAAAATTTCATCCTAAGAGTTTGAACTAAGATTCATTTAATGTGAAAATTTCCTCTACGATTTAGTCATTTTTTTTTTTTTTTGAGAAGTATGCGATTCTCACTTTCCAAGGGCCCGTATTTATAATATTTAACTTAGTCATGTCTTTACAAAAATTGTTTTCTTTGATAAGTGTTGAATCTTTGTTTCAATAAAGTTCGTACATTCAGCTTAATATTTGATTTTTAAAATTAAAGTATGGTGGGTAACCTTATAAGAAGTCATACAAGAAACAATGTTGAAAACAATTGAGCGTAGAATATATAGAAGTCCTTCTAATGTTAACAATTTTATAAAACTGATTCCGCAGCAAAAATTTACATCAGGAAGTAAGATTAGAGACTAGTATTTTTTTTAATTACTCTTGTTTGTTGCTCAACGGTCATATTTTGCACACGAGGACTAATTAGACCGGGACCTACGGTTTGAAGTGGATTCCGAACCCCTACAAACATCCATACCCTTAATTACTCTTAAATACTTTCAAGAACACATGTTAGGACTTTGGGATAGTTTTATCCAAACAGATTGTAAGTTTCAGGTTGAGCTTTCTCAACTTTAATTTCTTGATTTTTCGATTTCACAAAATAAAGTTCAGATTTCTTAATATTTTCTCACGAATTTAAGTATTTTTACAACTAAGTATTTAAGGCTTTATTTACCTTGACACTTTAAATAGAATTCAACCACGATTACATTGGATTTCAAACAAATACAACCACGATAGTGAGACAACATAGATCATTCAGCTTACACACTACCAAACACGCGGAAAAGAAATTAGGGTTCATAAGACAAAGTTCAATTATATTAAATACATGTAGTTCAAGAACTATAGGTCTAGCGTTGTGTTTGATGTTTAAAATCTTCAAAAGTAAGGACAAAGCTCAGTTTTCATGACCAATGATAATTTTAGAACCGATGATTTCGCTAGTTTGAAATTCTTGTATTTGTAGATAATTATTAAATTATATATTTGATACAATCTTTAACAGTTTAGTTTCTTACTCCTCAAAGAGTGAGAACAAACTTTAAGTTTTTTAATAATCAAAAATTTAAAAATGAAGAGTAGTACAATATTTAATTATCAGAGTACCGAACAAAAGAGATTACTTGATGTTATTTAAGAAAAAAAATTACAATTATGATTACTATTAAAGAACACTAAAAGTTAGAATTATTTTACATCATACTTAAGGCTGTATACAAAGTTTAGTTGGAAATAAAATTAAAAACAAGTTGACACTATAATACTACAAAACTTGATTTGCTATATTTTTATGCTCACATTTAAGGCACCTTGATTATTGAGCATATTCAAAGTCTAAGTTCAGTTACGCAACACAAACAGTATCAATGAGATACACAGTTTTAGTATTAACATACAAAATTACTGTGGATATGAAGTGTAATACTAATATGTTTTGGCACACATAAATTCTCCATTAATATCAGTCTCTTTACAAATGAAAGCTGATATGTAGTGCTATAAGTTAATGTTATTAAAATTTTCCCGATAACCATCAATTTTATGAAACTCTGGAGGATTTTTTTTATCAGCAAGAATATTAATTCGGTTGAAAGTATTGAAAATTAAGCAATTAAGAACTATTATCTCTATTTAAGTTTAATACCGCGTTTCTAGAGCTTAAGCATTTTTTAAATTACAAGAGTTTTAACTTACTACAACTAAATTTTCAGCAGTTTTACAACTATGATTTTAAATTAAAAAATTAATGAAGACTACTAAATTCCACCCTTACATTTTATTAATTTTGAAAATTATTCTTGTCAATTAGAAACACTATAGCTTAATTACAACTTCCGTTTGAAGTTCTCATTTAAAGGGAATTGAATGCGCATTTGAAAATTATTCAATTGAAATAAAGTTAAGAAAGTTTTATATTCATGTATGTACAGTTTTAAACTTGCATCCAATGTAAACAAAAAAATTAATTTCATAGCTAAGGATTAGTTTGGCAACAGTAAGTTATCTCCTTTGAATACGTGAATGGGCAATGTATTAAGATTGATATATTAATATTTACAAGATATCAGAGCTCAGTTTAACAGCCAGAATATTTTTCGTGTACTTTCAATGTATTTAGTTTTTATTGATCACTTCAGGAAACCTCAAGTATATATTTAAGAAATATCCTGCTCATGTAGCTGAGTATTTTGAATTTTTAAAAAGCTTAATATTAATTATAGAATGGGGAAACTTAAAATATTTTTTAAAAAAATTAATTAGTTTTACACGGATACTTATCAAGGATATTTTAAATAACTTCACAGGTTTAGTTTGGATTTCGGGAAATAATGAAATAAAATATTAAAAATTTAAGTCTCTTGACACTTTTTTCATACAAAGTTTTATAAGTTCGAAAACTTAAAACACATTTAGTTTTAGATAAATTGTCTAAAATAAAGATTTTTGCTCACAATTAAGCAGTTAATGACTTGTTTGTTCGTTTAACAAGAATTTTTATTCCTTACCTATTATTTCTTGTGCTTGATTCATTAATTTATCACCTTCCTCGGTTACTTTCTCTTGCACTTGATTTATCACCTTCTCTCCTTCATCCATAACTTTTGAAGGGTCGATGGAATTTAAAACATTTTTAGCGTTATTTAAAGTCTCGTTATTTTCTAATCCAGCTGCGTTAGGAAAAGCTTTAGTATTAGAACAACCCATTTTTTTATTTAAAAAAAAATACGAGAGAATAAAACTTCCAACTCTATTAAAAATTAAGAGTAAACAAATTCCACTTTAAAAAAAAAAAGCTTGCGATATTTTTTTTATTTCTCAACCACTTTTAAGCGATTCCCCTATGTGACGGGAAAGTTCGCACCGGCGCAAAAGCCAAACTTTTATTGGTCTGTAAAGTTTAGGTGTCTACAACATTCCACTCCCAGGATCTGGAGTGAACTGCAAGTTCTGGCCGATGGGATGACGCCACTGACTTTACGCAAAAGCACTAGTGGCGCGTGTGAGGTTTCAGAGAAAAAATAAAGAAAAAAAAGAACTTTTTCGATCGATTTTGCCTTCATTTTCTGCCATCTGTTGGTCGCAACTCTCTTGTTAGGCGTGGTTAATGGGAAACATATGAGAGTGGGGATGGGTGTAACTCTAACTATATAAAATGAAATCAAAAATAAATTTTGTTATTCTAATAACTGGAAGCCATTATTTTTCAACCGAAAAAGCTTTAGAATAAATTCGATACCCACATTATCTTCTTATTTAACTGCTTTGGACAGTTTTGCACTTTATGCATTATTCAACAAGAAAAAGAAATAATAACAAAGAAAGAGCTTCAGAGAAAACTAATCTTTATTTTCGGGCAGAGTAAGGTCATTGTCATTTAATCCTATGCAGTTTGCTATGATAATTTATATTGATCCTTTTTTCTAGCAAATGCGCTATAAATACAATGTGTTAAGACTACTCCCCGTTTTATTATGAAATTCTCCTACCAGATTTTCTTAGAAGTTATTCAATAGGAGTTCCAACTTCTCAAGTTATTTTTCTTATCAATAAATAAAATTATTCAAAAATTATTAAATTTTATGTTGTTAATATAAAAATAACAATGTTTTCGCTATTAAACTGTTTCTTTTTGAATTATTTGTCTCATAACTTAAGAAGAATAATTAAAAAGAATTATGAAACAGAGTTATTAAAAAATCCTGATGTAATATGTATAATTAGTATAGAAGATATTAAATAAATTCTATTTAATTAATACAGCAACAGAAGATATTAATTAATGAGAATTGTAATTAATATCTGCCTATTTTCGTAACCTCCTTAAAATATATCTTAATGATTTACCATCCAATTTATCCAAAAAATACCTTACCAACCTGATTAGTTCGGGTTATTTTAAAAAATTAAAATTTAATCATATATTATTTTTTATATTTCCTAAAATAGCACATAATGTGCTTCATTAAAATTCCTGTTCGTTAATTTTTTTATTTTATGTTCAGTTTTAGTTATTATACCATAGAGATATAAGCTGATAAACATCTTCAAGTATATCAGATATAATGCCTAATAAACTAAAAAGCTCCCAATTAGAGATCGAAGAAGATTCACTTTTTCTCAGATTTTTACATTGCATCAGTAAATGAACACTAATTATACAAATCAGTCTCAATAGAATTGCTTCATCAAGCACTTTAATCTTGAACTGATTAAAAAAATCAAATCAATAATCTTCTAGATTTGAAACTTTTCAGTGCTAGCTCCCAGTCCAATAATGGCAGAGGTGTGATATTTGGTTATTGTGACCCGCTTCCGATCGCCTTTTTTGTTAATCTAACAAATAAACACAGCCATGGATCTCGTAAATTTAAACCACGTCAAGTGACCAGGATGACATCTGAGTTTTCACCCTTTTCTTCATGCCACACTCCAATATTGGAGAGACATTAGATCTTATAATGCTTTTAACATACTAGGAAATTTCAGCGTGTTTTTTTAGTAAAGGGAGGATAGAGTTTGCTTTTTCCCGGATTCGATAGCGATTTCTCAAATATGCTGCTCCGACCTCTAAATGCATGAGTTGTGTTGTAAAAAAAAAAAAAAAAAAAAAAGATAACACACAAACTGTTATTCTTGCGAAATAATCGAACAATCTATTTGAAAATATCTTACTAACTTTATTGGTTGAAATTAATTTACATTAAAAACTCTTTTCTTCCAAATAATTAACAAATTATATTTAAACAGTTTAAGTAACAAATTTAAACTTTTTTTTTATATTATTAATAAAATAGAATTTAGAGCCATCATTCGCTTTGCTTGGTAAAAAGCCTTTTCCTTCGAAATTGTGAGGATCAGTAAGCAAAATTCATGACTTGAACCATTTGAAGGCAGGAAGAAATGTGAAAGCGTTAAGCTTTATCCGATTTGAATAATTTCTTATAACGAAAATTTCAGAAAATAATTTTATTTTTATTTATTTTGAACTTGGTTTTGTTGTATATCTTAGTAATTATTAATCCTTTTACTTTGCATACAAATTTTAGTTAATAATTTAAGAAATAGATATTGTTTGTGTTATTGTATTATGTTTCGGGCCATTTGTTTTTCACGACCACAGCCACTAAGCACTTTCAATCAGTTTGTGATTCTGAATCACGAACACGTAATGATGTTATCATCTGAGAGGAGAATTCTAATTTCCATACTTCACAAACAATTGTCCATTAACCCCTTTAAAAATGTATTGTACGCTGGTCATCTTAACAAGATCTAGATTAGGATCAGGTGTCGAACCCGTTATTTTTCACTTGCGAGGATGTTGCAACAGTCTCACATCACAGAAGAACAGTAAGCAGTTGAAATTAAATCAGATCATTACACGGTATGATTTTATTTATCTGCCTAAAAAAGCCGATAAACACTTCCGATTATTATGTAATTTTGAAATACGGTCAAATGAAAAGAACATGCTAGAACCTGATAAGATGCTTTCCTCTCGTTGTGACGAACTGGTAGCCGAATGCTTAGTGTTCTTACTATCGGTTAAAAGTTCGTAGGTTTGAATCGCACCTTGTGCTTCTATGTTTTTAGTGTTTCGAAATCCGTAGGTCTCAGTCTAATTAGCCCTCGTGTGTGCCAGAAATGACCGTTGAATGATCAACCGAACGAACAACTCCTCTCAGTGCAGTTCCATAACAGAGGAGCACTTAAGTAGCTTTTAAATGTGCCTAGCCCGGACTCTAGAATCCGGAAGATATCGAATTCTAGAGTCCTGCGATTTTTTTTTTCTGTCAGGTTGTTTTATTTCTTAAAAGCAATTGAAGAACAGTAATATAATTTTTCTTATTTTCTATAAAATTCTAATGAAAAGTTAACAAATTACAGCAATTTAAAAAAAATATTAAGACCAATTTAAAGAGCAATCTTCCTTTAACAAATAAAGAATTTTGCTTTTAATTATTAATTAAATTTAGCTTCATTAAAAAAACACGACAAAAGTAAAACTGTTGAATGATACATTATACACGCAAATCTTAAAATTCTTAAAATATTTCAATTTTCCAGAATTTTAAAATTGTTATTTTAGTATTTAAAAAGATAATATGTCCCCTGGAAGTTCTTTGGGGTTGTTAACCTTGACGTAATCACAGTAACGTCTGCTACCGTCAGATTCCCTCGATGGAATTGTAATGAAATAATTATTCGTTAAATTAAAATCCGTATGCAATCATTTTTCTGAATTTAATTGTTAAGTTGACACCTAACAATTATATAAAATACTTAGATTAAATGCTATTCTTGAGGTCTGAAATTTGAATCCAGGGTAAACGTACTCCCTTTCTGGGAAGTGAGACGACTGTTTTAGGGAATTTCGTCCATATAAAAGGAAAAGAACACGCGAACTTGAATTTGCGTGTCAATGTCGCCAAGAAATGAAACACGAAGCACAGCCAAAACATTCTTGAGTGGCGTCGGCCTTTCATTTAGGGGTCGTCTAAATTCTTCATAAAGAACCTTATCACGTATTCTTAAATAAGAAAGAGATTGTTTTACATTAGAACGAGAAAAATCTTAAAGCACGTATTATAAAGTTTTTCCCTTGTGCTTTGGCGTTATATAGCATACAACTCTAGAAAGATTTTGTCAGAAATGTTAATGACCGAAACCTGCTGTTTTTACGGTCAGGGCGTTGTTTTACTGATATTTTTATTCGTCAAAGACACTAAATTACCTTTCAGAATAGATTTCTTTCTTCTTAGATTGTGCATGAAAAACGCTTAATGTGACAGTAATGAAAGCCCGGTGGAAGATAAATCGTCTACTTTTTCCAGACTATTTAATAGCACTAGAAGCTCAACAACTTGAATATTTTCTCTTCGTGGGGAGGAAAATAAAATTTAGAACAGATTCTAAAGTTTTAGTCATTTTTAAATGAGTTAGAGTTATGCTCCACCATCATAATCTGAATTCCTACTCTAATCACCTTTTTTCGTTTGCAATAAAGTTTTACCATTAACTAAGAAATCGCAATTAATTTAGCATTTTCCACTGTTTGCTGCTAATCATAATGACTTGATTATTAAAAAGAGGAATTATTTAAAGTATTTAAAATATGAATTAAAAGTATTTCAGATCAAAGCTGCAATCATTTTGTGACTCCATGCATTATAACATGACCTATTTTTAACACTAATTTAATTTTGCTTAAAGAAAGTTTATTAAAATATGGAATTAGTTTAAATAACACGTGGCGCATCAATAATTTATGATAAACTTGAATCTTAAAAATTATATACAGAATTAATAAGGCTACATAACTTGGCGAACAAACGTACCAGTCCCATGATTGAACAACAGCAGATTTGGAACTTGGTCTAGTTGATGTCCTTTGCATTGGAGGACCTGTGCATTTTAAAAGTCTCATAAGATTCACTGATATTCCATTGCTGTGCTGTGGCATGGAGAGGAGGGTGCCAGTTCAAATGTTGATCTCGTAATTCATAATTATAAATTAATCTGCTGTGTTTAGCAACTTCGGTAGAAAGACATATGTAATCTTAAATGTATCGTAATAGCTAACTAATTTCAATTCCCCACTGCTCTTCAGAATGGCCTGTAATGTTACAACGAATAGTCTAGTGTAGAGTAGAAAGGAGTATGCCAGTTTTATGCCAACCTTGTCACTTGTCATAGCTCAGAATTTTAATTTGTGATTGGAAATATTTAGCGGTTCTGGTCTGCAGAAAGAGGCAACCACACAGAAACATATCGCAATCACCTAACCTAATCATTCACATTCTATAAATTTTTGTGCTTAAACAATTACATTTCACTAATATTTATGAAAGTCAATTTTATATGTCGATATGCAGAAAGTGATGAAAATTTATCCCCGATGATCTGAACAAAAACATCCCATTTCGAGAGCAAATGAGTTAAATAATTCCCTTCTATTTTGATTCTAAAAGATTTATAGTAAGCGTTTAAAAGTAAAAATTATGTAATAACCGTAATATGTAATATGTAATAATGCTCAAATCTGACTAGATGGCAAATAGTATATATTGTGTATTCCTAATAGCTTGATTTGAAAACGGACTGGAAAACGGTTATACTACAAAAAAAAGTGTGCAGATTTTTTTTTGAATATTTTTATATTATACGAGGGTTACTCTGAAATTTTTAAGATACGCGCAGACGAGAATTTACAAAATAAAAATAATGGTTTGATTTTAAAGTACAAAGTATTTTAACACAGAAGACGATATTTTACTAACTTACTTCAACTTGTTTAGCGTGGAATAAATTTTAAACTGAAGAGAAAATGGAGTTGACGCGAGAACATTTTCGCGCTATGATTTTCTACGATTTCAAAGCAGGATTAAATCAAGAAGAATGCGTTCAACGGTTGCAATTAGCATTTGGTGATGAATCTCCAGCTCGTGCTACTGTATTCAGATGGTTTAGAGAATTTAGAAGAGGTCGCAATTTTCTTCAGGATGAAGAACACACAGAAAGGCCGTCGTCTGCAGTAATCCCGGTTATTGTGTCTGCCATACGAAAAATGTTAATGGATGATAATCACTGTACCTATCAAATGATACAGAAGGAACTTAACATTGGATCCGCAGCCATACACAAAATCATTCATGAAGAATTACATATGAAAAAGTAGTTTGCCGTTGGGTTCCCCATAATCTAACTGAGCATCAAAAAGAGGAGCGTGTCAGAATCAGTAAAGAAACTCTTAATATGCTGAATGATGGTAGCCACCACATCATTTCTAAAATTGTAACAGGTGATGAAACGTACATGCCGTTTTTTGACGTTCCAACACGTCAAGAATGCAAAGTATTGGTCTTTGAAGATGATCCCCCGCCGAATATGGTGAAAAAACAGCGCGTACTGAAAAAAGTGATGCATGCCGTTTTCTTCAGAAGTACGGGATTGGTCAAAGCCATCAAGTTAGAAATACAGAAGATAATAACAGCAAACTGGTGTACCACTAAATGTCTTCCAGAAATTCTACAAGAACTGAATGTTAGGGGACTAATGCTTCATCATGACAATGCATCTTCACATACAGCAGGGTTAACAGTTGAGTTTCTTAAACAAAAACAAATTAAAGTGATCGAACATCCGCCGTATTCACATGATCTAGCTATGTGCGACTTTTGGTTATTCTTTAATCTAAAAAAGAACTTACGTGGACGTTGTTTTCATTCAGAAGAAGAGATTGATGTGGCTATAAATGCAATTTTTCATCTATTTGAAGAAATGAATGGCTTGAGGCATTTAATCTGTGGAAAATTCGTCTACAAAAGTGCATTGATGCTGGAGGAGACTACTTTGAACACACCTAAAAATTTTAAAGTATAACTTTAAAAACCTAGTTGTATCTCAAAAATTTCAGAGTGACCCTCGTATATATAATATATATATATATATATCAACACTAATTTCTCGATTTCAACGATTGACAGAATTATGTAATCGTGTATGATGTGGCATGTATGAAATTTTTTCTTATTCAAAAAATGTGGTAAACATCAGTTTATAATTTTAGAGCTCTCTTTATGATAATGGAAAAATATTTTATTTGTGAAACTAAAGTACAATTCAGTCTGTTTTTTGCATTAATTTGTTCAATACTATTGCTGATAAGATTTTGAAAGAAATCTACTAAAATATAAAATTTCGATTCCTTTAGTACTGAAATCACTGCCCGATCACTGCTCGGTTTTTCGCAGTGAACTGATAGCCATTGATGAGGCCCTTGAGGTTTTTTCATCTCTTCCTTGTGGAAAGGAGGTTTGGATTCTGTCTGACAGCAGAAGTGCAATTCAGCACCTTTGCAATTGGCAAAGTGTTAGCGACAATGTTGGAGTGACAATAGTTAACAAGTTAAAACGGCTTTCCATATCTCATAAGATTCATCTGCAGTGGATTCCTTCCCACATCGATATTGAGGGAAATGAAATTGCGGATACTCTGGCGAAAGCTGGTGCTGGCGAGGCCTCCGTTAATTTAGCTCTTCTCACTTTCACGGAGATTCACTCCAGAGAAAAAATTAAGAACAGGATGACTTGGATTGTCCCTCCGGTACATTACTGGTACCAAAGTTCCCGTCCTGGAGGCTCCCTAACTAACGACTTAAGTCGTCAGGAACAAACTATTCTCGCCCGATTTCGAAGTGGACATCTTAAGACCCTAAAATTTTCTGGGGGTTTCCGAACCTTTAAAACCTGTACTAACTGCTCTACCGAGCAGGCTTCGCCTGAACATATCCTTGAGTGCCTTGGGCTCTCCAGGCAGGACTTGGTTGACGATCCTCTTCTGGTTTTGGATTATTGTAGAGTGTACAACGTCATGGACCTGGTCTAGCGCTGCTGGTCTTTGGGGGCATGCAACAACAACAACATAATTCTCTAGAAAACGCTCATGCCTCCTATGTATGATTTCGTTTGTCCTGGTTAAGCTAAAAAGTGCTTAGTACTTAGAAAACTGCAGCTATCATTCAACAAGTTGTATCGCTCATAAAACTGATCTATGGTGTTTTTAAGCATAATAATGCTCACTTATACATGAAGCCTAGAAAGAACATAAGCGTTTAATAAGAGTTGTGATCTGATATTTTGATCAATAAATCAACTATAAATGGTACAACAAGTTATAGTAGTTAGTTTATTGAGCAATGTCTCAGATGATGACAAGATTACTAATCGAGTAGTAATAAATAGGGAATTCTTTCGCTTAGTCTAACGGAAACCATCCATCTCGTTATATTGATAGCTGTGTTTTAGAAGCTACGTTTCAATATGATCAATGATTTCTAGCAAGAACGTCGAATAGTAGTAGTATTATACGAATAGGGATTGATAGATATGTTAGAAATTCTTACAATATTATTTACCTTTTTTTAAAGTTATATAAGTGTCTATACTAAAAATGAATCTGAATACGAGATGTTAATGTATTTAAAATTAGTGAGGTAAATCACATGTGCAAATTATATTTTAAATCTGAAATTGCTCTTTTTAGACTAATTTTGTAAGCTCATTTACAATATGCTGAAAATCATTCACTTTCCATCAAAACTGAACCATGTGGAGGAAAAAATAACGAAATATCTGTTTGCGAAATTTTTGAATGAGATCATCAATGAAATGTGAAGGCTCATTGATGATCATTGACAGTGAAATCATTCATTGATGTTCTAATCATATTTTAGAATGTTCAATAAAATTTACATATTGACATTTGTATGACTAAATTGGAAGTCATTGACTATTTGTTTTGGTCTATAATTACTAAATATAGCTTCATACAAGAGTTATGAATAGTTTATTATATTACGTTAGAGAATAAAATTATAAATTTATCTCAGTAAATGATCTGACGTATGGTAGGTAAGAAATTTCTTTTTTTAATTTTTTTTGTTCAATGCATTTCCAATAAATTGATGTAATAAGACGAGGAGCTTATAAAAAATCTAATAGATTATTTATGCTCTTGTGTAATTTTTCCCAGAATAATAATTTCATTTAAAATATTCTTGATTTAGTGCATGTTTCAAGATATTAATTAAATAGAAAAGTAAATAACTTAGGCTCATTTTAATAAAAGAATATTATCATTAATATTGCTTAAATTGTCAAGAGTTAGCTTTTTCTTCATTTAGCAAAAATATAAAGCTTTTTTAAATAACAACAAGAAAGAAACGGATAAAGTCATGCTCAATTAATCATTTATGCCAAAGAATGTGCATTGTGTCGATTCAAATGAAACTTTTGAAGAAGTTAATAGATGAAAAATCGTTCGCTGATCTCTTATCTTTTATCTCGCTGATTTTAAACAGGATGTGATATTAATAAATTTTAATAGTATAATTAAATAAAGAACAACAATCGTATGTTTCTTTCCTATAGTATCATTCAGAAATAATCTTTTCAAATAAATTATGTGTGGTTTTTAAACTTCTTAAAATTTTGAATGGGATCAATATAAATCCTTATTTTTAATAGATTAATTATCATAAAAATATATAATTCTCCATTTTTTTCAGAAAATTTTGAAATAGTTCTTTAGGCAAAAAGTATATTAATAAATACTTTTAAATTTAAAAAAGTTACTTTTAAATTTACTAGTTACTTTTACTTATTAAGTAGTTACTTTTAAATTTAAAAAGTGGTAAGAGCTTATTATCATTTGTTTTCAATATTATTTAATAACTGCATAAAATTTCAAGCATATAAGAAACTTTGAGTTTGATTTTCCTGTAAAGTCCTTTGGCGCATTTAACTTGACTCTATAAACATGTCTCAACCAAATAATTTTATCATGCATATACTTATAAAAAGTTTGTTATTTTTCTGAATGATTATTTTTTTCCAACGAATTAAGAAATTTTATAATAGTTTCACTTTTGTAATTTAATACAGAAAATATTTAATCTTTATTTTAAATATTTTTTAGTTAAAAGAAAATAAAAAAATATTTTAAAATCGAAATAATAAATCGCTAAATAATTTTTTCATTAATAATTAATAATGGAGATATAATTAAAATAAATATATTAAATTATTTATCTATTATAAAATTTTAAATGTGGAATCCAAATTTTAAAAATTTTTAAATAATTTTGAAATTTGACAAAACTGTTTTGTAATGAGCTATTTTAAATTTTGAACTAATGATAATGATTTCTTTCTTCTAGAAGCAATATAAATATGGCAAAAGCAGAAAAATACGTTCATTTTCAGCAAAAATTGTTGTGTCAACAAGTTGCGAAAACTTATTTCTAAGTTACATACAGAAATCTATTTCCACATTTTACATAATAACTTTTTTTGTTCTTTTTGAAAGATTTTATTTCTAATGTATTTTTTCATGATTTTTAGAACTGCAATTTCACTCATAAAATCGTAAAAAGGTAAATTCTTTCATTTTAAGTTTAATGTAGATATTTGAAAATTTTTGGGGAAAAAAAAACTTATGCAAAATTGCTGTTGTTAAAACACTGCATTTTATCATCGTGCATTGCTCTTAAATTCTTATTAAGTTCTTAAAGCGTTATTTGAACGTTACGTAAGACACGGTTGAAACAATGCGCTCACGGCTATAGTTATTTCCGTTTCGTCTTCAGCAACTCCCAGACTCATGCTGTAGTAGATCACTGGAACAGCATTTTTCGAAGCCTTACCAAAGCGAAAAGTTTTGAAGCGTAAAAAGAGGAAACAAGGATGAAAAAAAAGACAAGGTTATCTGTGATCAGCTGTTTTTAGGATTCCATTCGTCATCTGAGACTTAAGCTCGCTTCGATCACAATTGCTTTCAACGATTTAAGGAGTAAGTCGACCAAAAGCTTGCTCTGATAAGAGATTTCATCTGCTTTTTGGTTAAAGAATTACTTGGCATTTTTGAGCTAAATAAAAAGAGTAAACCACCATTCAATTCGTTTAGTGTTTTTATTTCGAGTTTATTTCATCTGATAGCAAAATTAGATTAATTATTGAACACTGTTGGAGGCAATTAATCACCTCACATCGCACCATTTATGTAGTCTATGAAAATTAAACTTTCGAATGAAGGAAAGCGATCTTTTGTAGTGATCAACCAAAGGGATCTCGCAAAAACTTCTATAAAATTGAAAATATTGTAAACTTTTCATGGCGATGTTCAGAAGACCACTATTTGATACAGAGTGGACAGACGAACCTATAACGATTTATGATTTTATCAATAATTTCACCTTACCTCAAGTAGTAAAAATTCATGAAAGTGAAAATAAACGACTACAGATTCCGGGAAATTTTAAATTGGAACAACCAATATTATTATTTAAGGTGTACCAATGCCGCAAAATTCATAGCCGTGCTTTGTCAGTAAATGATAGAGGAGAAATAATGCCATCAGGACCAACATTAATTATTCCAGATACATATCCAGGTAAGAAAACTGTTTGGTTTTAATATTAGTTAAGTTTCAAATGATTAAAAATATTATTTGTGTGTGCACTAAATTAAAAATAAATTCAAAATTGAGCATAAAATATTCACAAACATTACCTAGTTTGTATATATTGATTTTTTTTGTAAAAATTTTAAAAAACTATACAATGCCAACAGTAAATAAGTACAACTTTGCAACAGTAAATGAATATGTATCTTACGTAACTAAAATTATGTTCTCTCAAACTTTTCATTACACAATAATATATATTAATTACCTCTCAAAAATATATTTACAATGAAACCGGATTAAACAATTGAATATGATTTAATAATATTCTATATATTTCATCATTATTTGAGCTATTTTATGCAGAAAATGTCTCGAAAATTATTCAGTTCTTGTAGCATATAATGGATAATATAATAACGTGGGTTATATATAGCTTTTTGTTAGATAATTGAAATAATTTCATAAAATTTTACCAGCCTTAAAACTCTTTTGCTTAATACAAAATTAACAATTATCAGTAAGGTAATTTATTGTTTCTTTACGTATTTGAACACAAAACATTTTTAAATGATTTATGATTAAAATCATTAAAAAATTCAAAAACTTAAAATTATATATATTTTTAATTTTTTCATAAAGGAAACAAAAAGCTGCTAAATATAAAAAAATATATTGGATAAACAGGCTTGGATTGTACAAAAAATATCTCATTTCTTCCGTAAAAAATATTACATTTAATAAATAAAAATAATTTTTTTTATTTAATTGATGACGAAATATTTCATTAACAAAACTCCTTCCGTATATGCATTTCTATTCTTTCTAACTAAGAATGTATACTTATAGTCTTTCAAAATTTTAAAGCAGTGTTTATAAATGGAGGTGCATTATTTTAATGAAAGTATTCAAAATATTTATAAAATATGTAATCACTTTAAGTTAAAAGTAAAATTGTTCTATTATAATAAAATTATTTTATATACACATTACAGAAATTATAAACTTTATTTAAGGTATCTCAATAAATATTTGTAAATTTTAAACATTTAATTCAATTTATTATAAAATATATATAATGATAATTTTTCTGAAAAACATTACACATGGAGTAATATTCAAAAATAATTCATTATTAAGCTTAAATTATTTTTCAACAAAAATATCAGCATTATTTTAATACAACCTAAACTATTTTCTTATTTCATTTTTTCAAACACTGATCCAGTTAATCCGATATATTTGGTCTAAGTATTGTCTTAATTGAAATGAAAAATTCAGCTCTTAATCTGGCATTTACATTTAGGAAAATCAAGATGAATATCAGCAGTCATTTACCAATTGATTAGACTTCAGATATTTTTTGTCAATAAAAAATCATAAAATAAAAATACAAACTTTTAAGCTACATATTCAAAATTTTCTATTTAAATGTTGAATTTTATTTTCTGTAAAGATTTTATCTTACTCAGGATGTAAAATATTTCAAGTCAGGAATAACAAATGTATAATTTGCACCTCCAGAATCATTATTTTTCATCATTGTATTTTTCAGATGAAAATCTACACTTATTTTAGATATAAGCCTATTTTTTTAACCTCAATAGTATTCTGTTAATGTAACTCATATCTTTAATAATGCATATAATATTTTGGGAAAGTTAACTATTATTTTTAATTACAGTTTTACTTGTAATTTGGAAAAAATATTCTAATGTATCAGGAAATAACAAAAAAAGTGTACTACATTAACTACAATCAACTTCATATTCATTTAATATTTTAATTATAGATTATTATTATATAAGTACAACGCACAGATGTCATTCACATAAAAATTGATTAGAATAGTATTTTTGTATTTGATTATTACTGCACAGTAAGATTTTTATTATCGAAATGAATATGTTAAAACAAGTGCCTAATATTCTGGAATTGTAAGTAAACTGCTTTAAAAGATCATAAATTTTGATTGCAAAAAATTTATATTCCGATAAATTTAAATATATTTTGTAGAAAATAAATTTTCTCTAAAACGTGACATGTTCTTTTTTAAATTTTTATACATGTAAGTATATTAAAGTTTCTGGAGGATTCAAAGACTCCGATAACTTATGTATTGAAACAAACCAGAAAATTAAAATATTCATAATATAATACTTTTTAATATTCTGATGTAATGTAATACATAGTTTCCTCTTTACCACAGTACACAGAACTCAAAAAAATCAATACATTTTTCATTAAGAAACTTTTTGGGTAGGAAAAAAAATATGTACTCAAAAACAATATATTAACAAAACTAAAAGCAATTAATTGTATTTTCAGTTACTTTTTATTGTTTTTAAGACTATTACCTTGAATAATATGCTAATGTTATTGATGTAAATCAAAATTATTTCTCTAAATGCTAGCATTGGTTTTAAGATATATTTAATGAAATATTAATGAAAATTAAAATTTTAACAGAAATTACTTTTCATAATAACAATTTATTTGTAATAATTTAGAGTTTTCCCAGACATATATGTGATATTTTCAATACTACTAATTTTCACTAAATTAAAGAAAAAAATATTAATTCTTTATAATATAAGGTAATGTTTAAAAGTATAGTTTCAAATATTTTTAATTTACTATTCTCCTCAACAATAAAAAGTTACATAAAGCTGGTTATTGATTATAAAACATTAAGATTCCTGGAATGTATTTGTGAAGTTTTTATTAATATAATACGAAGTAACAAAAGGAAAATAAATACATTTTACTTATTGTTTAAAATAAAAAAGAGAAGACTGAAGAGTGAATGAACTCTTCTTGCTCATCCAACCAAACTTTTTAAGGTATCCAAACATCAAGCTTAAAAAAGAAATTATTTACAAACTTTTGTAACAGTTTTAGAAATAAGTAGATGGATTTAAATTTTCGTTTTCCAGATAATTTTCAAAACAGATTTGGAAGAGAAAAATAAGCAATTGCATATTTTCTAATTTTATTTGTAATGAATGAATACGATAATTTATTTTTAGGATATATTTTATTGATCAGTTAAGTTAAAAATTATTATCAATAGTTATAATTAAATAAATATACATTAGCAAAGAAACAGTGAAAGGTTTTATTTAAATTTTTAAACTATTAGCATGCATTACAATTTTATATAAAACTGTATACATCTTTAATAAATTTCATTAAAATAGATTAAGTTTAAATTATGAGCCAGCTTTAAGGCATTTTTACTTAAGTTGTGTTAAAAGTATTAGCAGAATATTTTTATGACATGTTAGAATATGAAAATGTTACACTTGTATATTTGATATTATATGAAAATATTAATACTGTTAATAATAAAATGTTAACAAAATGTTAACACATTTGGCATAAAACAAAGTGAAATGGTTAGTATCATTTCTTTCTTTTTTTGATGAGTCCTAAATATTAAATTGGTAATGTTAGGAAATATTGCATATGATACTTAACATATTTGTAAAATTTTGTGATAATATTAGAATGAATGCAAAAATATACTGCATAAGTTAATATGTAAACTTAAAATAATTGCTTAACTCAACTTTGTAATAATTAATTTTTACGTTTTCTGATGAAAATTGTTATTCTTTAAATCAATATTACAAAGTAAATCCACGTTATTTACAGTACAAAAATTTCTTACATATATTAATATTATAAGCATTGGTTTTGCTCGGTTTATTTGTTATTCTACAGTCTTATTTTGCACACGTGGACTATCAATATTCTGAGAAAAGAAAAAGGGACAATCGGACGAAGTTTAGCACCTATCAGGTAAACTTCAATATTGCTCACGATTTCGCTATGCACAGAATAATCCATAAATGTCACTCCATTTTACCCATGATCTTGATCAGAAATAAGACTAAGCAGAAAACTAATGCTTGTTTATTGTTCCATGCCATTGATTATCTGTTGATTCTTCCCTGAATCATAACGGTATTGACATTTTCTTAATGGGTTCATTCCCACATTAGATTTGTATAATTACTGACAATAACTTATTCCCGTAAGCAATGCTTAAAAACAAAACTCGAATAGTTTTTCCACAAAAAGGTTAAAAACAAGTTCTTAATCCTATTTTTCTTACTCAATTTTTCACTAAGTAGTTCACATAAACTCATCATTATTAAATTTGCGTGATTGTGTTCTATCAAATGCAGAATATTTTTCAACATTTATCGATACTATTTTAAATTTAGATATAGAGCATTACTTAAGCTATTATCGAAAATCACTGAAAAAACTGCTTTAATTTTACATTTGTGTTACATTTTAATTATATTTTTTCTATACATCATAACAAACTTTGAAATCACCTTATACAGTTACAGATCGAAAGTATTGATCATATTCTATGTCTCTTAAAAGCTCTTTCCATCTCTTTAAAATTTATGAGCTTTTATCTTTAATGTAGTTTTCCCCGCAATGAATCTCTGTTTGTATAAGTTACGTTAAATGTTCCTTATATTAGTTTGATGAGGTTTTAATGATAATATTGAGTTAATAATTCCTTTTTATAGGCTTTTTTATCATAAATCGTCTGTTTTTACTTTGATCCATTACACAATTTTCTTTTGTAAAATGAAATCATTAAAAAATATTTTTTTAGCAATTAAAAACAAAAAAACTACTAAATAGATAGTTCTATTCAATGAAAAAAACTGTTTTAACTAAAAAATATTTAGGTAAATAATGTCAAAATATCCCATTATTTTTAATATGAAATTTCCTTTTTCGGTTCTTGGCTTACAATTCAGAAGGATATAAAGTAATAAAAATTCTAATCTCATTTTTCTTTAGAATTCTAAATTGACTTTTCTTTGAAGAAGTTATTCTTCATCAAAAATTTATAAACACGCTGATATGTTTCTAAACGAAATATGGAAACGAAAACAAGCCAGATTATTTGATATTTCAAACTAATGATATTTACAAAAATTATTTTCTTTAAAAATTTTTATCCATAGATTGCGGATATATTTAAATAAATTCTCAGTATTTGTTGTACAATTTTCATGGACAAAAGTTTATATTCATGAGTTAATTTAAATAAGCGACAACAAAATGGGAAATTTTTAATATCAAAGTATTATACATTAGTTACAATATTATTTTTAGACGTTTTAATGCTTCGATCTGTGATTTATAAGTACTAATAAAAATTTGTTTCGGATAAATGCCATGAATAGTAGGAGACTCATCAATTAACATCAAATTTACTATCCATATTTAATAAAATCCTTATTTTGTTTGTCTGCCAAAATTTTGTGCGGTGCTAAATTGAGAACAGCTGTGAGGAATAGATTAAAACTTCTATCAAGATGTCATTCAGTATCTAGCTAACTTGAATTTTCACTCAAAATTTTGAGTACAGCATTTGTGTGTTTAGTTTAAAATATAATTAAATCTGATATGAATTCTCTGTAAAGTTGCTTATACTGTGATATAATTAAAGCAATGTAGTATCTTCCATTAAGGAACTCTTCCAACTTCAAGAAAGAAGCATATGGATTTTTACCTCTTTTTATAAAATTCTCATCTTATGGAGAGTAGCTACTATGGGAGTAAAGATAATTATTTTCGGCAATTGATGCGTCTTTCTTTCCACATTTCCAAAATGTAATTCTTTTTAGAAACAATAGTATTTGCTTTTTTTCGATTTTTGAAAAAGTATTATTTTTCCCTATTTTACAGCAGCAAATTCATCTTTGCTTCGGCTAATATGTCACAGTATGGAAACACATTGGAACATGAATGAAAATATTTCTAACTTAAATATTTTATAATTCTGTCACTAAAAATATTTTTTAAACATCATGTATTTCATTCGTTTTATTTTTAGTTAATCTATGTACGAGAGTTCATTTTGTGACACAAAAGATTGTTTTAAGAAGCTGTTAATTCAATTATTTTGCTATGCAAAATATCGTTTTTTCAGTTCATAACTAGGTGAGAACTTAAAATATATTTTGTATGTGTTTAACACTTCTATGTGTTAAACTATAGAATTTCATGTTTTCACATTTAAACTGAAACTAGTCAGAAGTGATTTTTATTCGTTGAGTTTTTGCTCATTTCGCTATGAAGTATACAAAAATATATCAAACAAATATTCTGCATCTGTTTTCGTAGTATTAGTTCAATGTTTGTCTTTTCATTTCACAACTATGCAGGATCGTCCTTAGAATCAAGAGACACCTTTTCCTTTGGTGAATTCTGAACTCAATAATCATGCGTTAAGGTATAAACTGTAAATTCATTGAACTCGTTGTAAAATGACTGAAACGGAACACAACAAAGCGGGTACATTCAGGTAATGATGAATATATTAATTTAAAGCATAGAGTATAATTGATTGGCACTTTGAATATTTTTTAATATTTGGAAGTAGGACCAATATTAAATTCAATCATGGAAATGGTATTCCTAAATACACAATGTAGAAGCTTTTGGTCTTACAAAGATAAGATTTTATTCTTTTTAAAGCATCCCGAAAAGACATTAATAGTTTATATTTTAGTTTTTTATTATTTTTTAAGCTCATTGTCCTTGAAAAGTCCTCAAAATTTTACTTAAAATCATTATCAATTCAAATGACAATTTTTTAATTATTTTCAAGTTTATGATTCTTAAATTGATGAAGTTCTTTAAACTTTGGTATTACTTGCATTGAAAGAAAACTGAGTCTCTTAAAAATACACAATACCACCTTTCTACAGAAAGTGTGTGTTTATCATTTAGTAAGTGTTTCCATTGAAAAATATTGGGTTTCGAAAGATTGTGTTATTTAATCATTTATGTTTCATAGATAAAATTTGATTACATAATAAATGTATAGTTATTTTATTGCTATGTGCTGACAAGCTATAGCGAAAATTATACTTAACACTTTGAAATCTGTAAAATTGTCTTCTGTTTTAAACACTTTTCGTGGTGAAAAATTTATAAATTTCTATATTCAAATTTTAAAAAGTTACACCTTTCTGACAAATTCACCAAAAATAAAGTTTATTTCGATTAAAAAATGGTATAAATTAATAATATAAAATTGCAAAAACTATTTTAATGCAAAAAAATTTAAACTTGATAAAAATACTCCATTCTGAGAAAAAATTTCTATAGCAAAGAACAAACATATTTGTTGTAAACAATAATGCAGTTGCATTGAAACCATTTAAAAAAAGTCGTTGATTTCATACACACACGAATGACATTTCTCAAAACAATTTTACTACAGATTTTATAAAGTTAGTTTCAATTTAAAAGTAATATCTGAATTTTTTTTCTTTCCGTCGCAATGCAGTATTTCATAAATTATTTCTTATCCTTATATCATGAACAGCTTTCTTCCGGCACGTTGTGACATTTGCGTGCGTCCAAAGATAAAATAATACCAAATATCCCAAATGCATTGCGCATAATAATTGGACAAAAAATGTCCTTGAGTTTAGATTCAAAGCGTGACAAAAAGGTATTTTACATTCTTCCGATTGAAAGGGTAACGTTAATTATTCTCATTTCAATTCCCCCACAAATTGTTTTTGGAGCAAAATGCTGTAAGTTATTCTTTTATATCAATATGTTATTCTACCATACTGGTAATTTTAGATTTGCTTCAATATACAAAATTTCAGTTAATGATAAATTAATGTATTTTATTTTTTCATTTGCTTTCTGGTTCGTGGCTTGTAATTTCTCGAATTTTATGTTCCATAGTGTTCAATCTAGTTTTTCTGAAGCTTTCTTGATTTGCAACATTGAATTTAATGCCTTTTCTTAAGTACACCATAGTTTTATACATATAAATTAGCTAACTACAATAATAAAAATGATAATGAATTCAATTATCTGAAATTTTCATTTTTCTGATGAAAAAAAAATAGAAAGTATTAAATTCTAGTGTCAATTTAACTAATTTATTCTAATTTCTAATTTTAATCATGAATTCACATGAGATTTACGTTTAAACAAAACAAATGTTCTTTTTGGCTTCCCATATATTAATATTCTAAATGGCATGAAACAAAATAATAGAGAATTTAAAGTTTGTGTTAGTTTTTAAGTAATACATAAAAAATAAGTTTAAAGATTTAAATACAAGAAATCAAACAACAGATAAAATTCAAATTTCTGTACTTAATTTTATGTATTACTTAAAAATTACCAAAAATTTTAATTTTCTCTGTATTTCTTAATTTTATGAAATTTAAGATATTGATAAAAAAACACCAAAAACGAGAATGGCTGTTTTTTTTTTTTTTTTTTTTTTTTTTAAGTAAACTTTATACGAATTTATTTACTGTTTCTTAAGAAAGCCAGAAAATTTCGAAAAAAATATTGAAGTCAAAATAAAATTTAACATTTTCTGATAGTTTTATATTATCAAAAATATGATAATAAATTTGTGCTATTATGTTTATATATTAACATTTACATATTTTGTTTCTGATATGCTCATATAATTTTGTATTACATATAATGAAGCAATATTATACTTAGATTTAAAATAACTTTATATAGTACTTTTATCCTAAAATAATGTGATAATTTCATTAAAACTATTTATAAATTATTTCTTCGATGACCCGAACAATAAAACTTTTCCAAAGCATAACAGCTAATGTGCTCTGATTTTCTTTGCTATTTTTTATTAGGAAAGAAGAATAGACAGCGAACAATTATATGTTATAAATAAAAATAATTGATTTGGTGTAAAAATTAATTAAATTATTTTTCATAATAATATTGCTAACACTCATTAATTAAAATTAAATTTTAATATATAATTTATATTGTTGAAAAGCAATTTTTATGTTAGATTTTGCCCCCTATTTTGCTCTAGCATCTGATATTCTTTGCGTATTTCAAAAAAAATTTGAAAACATCAAATTCTGAATGAGTTTAATTATTACTAATAATTTCTAATTTTTTTAATGAATAGTGAATAAGAAATTTTTTGCGGAAACTATCCAACATTAGGCTTACTTCCATTGATTGAATAGAGAGAGAGAAATGCTTATACACAAATTCCATTCCAAATAAACATTTCTCTCTATTTTGCTTAAAAATAATCTTTAAACATGATACCATTCAATTTCAGTTAGTAAATGAAGAAACATGATAACATGCAATTTGAATTAGTAAGTGAAGATACATGAAAAAAATATATTTATGACGTCTAATCACTTAGTTATTATAAAAAATCATAAACACATCATTTAAATTTTTCAAAAAAAAGTACTTTCTAGATAAATAATGCTTTGATATTTTAGATAAATAATATCACCATGTTCAGCTTTATTTCAGTTATTTTGTTTATTAATCATAAAATGCAACACAAATTGCATAAATATATGCCTCACAGAAGCTTGAAAATTTTTGTACCTAACACAACACATAAAATAATAACTTGAAATTTAAATTTAAACTCTTATTATAATGATATAAAATAGGTAAAATAAGATTTATATTTTATATCTTGTACAATTTTTTAGATACATACTTCTAGTATTCTCAATGGTTTAAAGTAACAATAAAAATAATGATAAAGATCTCTGTGAATATAAATGCTTTTGCATATAATTCTTAGGTTTTCTTGTTATTTAAAGCTTTAAATTAAGTTGAATTTTTTTATATTTCCGATTTTTAATTAAAATTAATTAAAAAGGAAAAGTTTTTTATTTGAGAAAATTTTATACAAAAAATTATACGATGGGGTAAGCAATTCGAATTGAAAAATATGAAAACTTGATAAAATTAATACTTCAAAAATCTTATTGTTTATTGTTGAATAAAAACCGATTTTCATTATTAAATTATTTAATTAAAAATTAATGATACTTAAAATATTATAAATATACAAAGTTGTTCCCTCTTCATGTTAAATGAAAATTTGTGTATAATATAATACAAATATTAAGCAGAAATATAAAAAATTGTGTAATGATGAAATTCAATTTCTGGATGTGCATGTAATATTTTTTTTCCTTTCATCTATCTACTTAATTCTGAAATATTCTTCATTCTTTCCAAAACCGAGATTTAATCTAATTTTTTTCTGTGTACCATATATGCTTTTATGCTTTTTTTTTTCTTCGTGAGAGAAGTGACCACGTCGTTAGATCAATTACTAACAGCACAGTCGCTCAGTGAGTTTCTATTTTGGTGTTATCGATCCTGAACAACACCCTCGCTTTTGGGGACAATTTTAGCATTCCGAGAGCTCAGCAAAGGAGTTCGAAATAAATAACTGAATTTCACTCAAAATATTGATTGAAATTGTTATTATATTTGACGGGTGCAAGAAGAGAAAAATACTATCCGCTTGCTATCTCAAATGGCAGTCCTTCACGGACGGTTAATAAAGTCGTAAAGAATTCAATATAAAAACACTTTCAATGCTTCATATTTTTCTCGTATGATATGCCATCACTTGAAACAGAACAAATATTTTCTTTGCGATTGTTCTGGGGAATGTGGAAGGCATTCACTTCGACCTTTATAAATAAATGGTAATGCTACGAGAGCTGAAAATCTGAAAAAGCATTTTTATCAAATTTCCAAGATCCTCTAAATTATTTCAAAATTAGGAATATTAGATTATTAAGAATTTTATTGAAGATTTAATTACATATAAATGAAATGCTTGTTTAAATAGTACATAATTTTTTATCTTATTCCAAAAAAAGAATAAAAAAATAGAAGAAGAGTATTGAATATGGTTACAGTATAGTTAAAAATAACATTCATTAAAAAATAAAATTTTCTTTAAAAGATAATTAAGACAACTTTATATGATACAGCTTCAAACAAAATATAAAATATACTTACATAGTTTGATAATTTTATTTAATATATATTTAATAAAGGAATATAATTTTAAGTAAAACTTTTACAGAATCTATTTTTTAAATTAATAGCATTAAAGTATAATGTTCTCTATAATGCATAATTCTTTCAAAATACCAGCTGAAAAAATTTAATTTCTTACATTACATAAAAATTTATTTGAGAAATGCAAAAAATAATTATATTTAAGCATTCAAGATTATTTATTTAATTTAATGCATTATTAATCACAGAAGTAATTACATTAATTACATAAGCTCAAGATTCCTTGCCTGCTGATTTGGAAATAAGCCTACTTTTCAAACTTTTTCAATTTTTTCAAGGTGCAAACAAAAGAAATACCTTTAAGTTATTAAGTATTTGCTACAAACTTCTCAAGAAGCCTTTATAAACAATATAAAATTATTTATCTGTTAAAAAAATCAGTTCAAATTTATAATTAAAGAAATTATAAATATCTTTTAAATTTTGAAGACTTTTACGTTATTTCACAATATTTATAAGGTGAAAGTCTGTAAAACTATTTTTGAGTTAGCATTTAAATCGAAATAAGCGTCAAAAATACAAGAGTATAAATACAAATGTAAATAATGATATTTGTTGACATGATTTTTTGTATCTTTATATACAATAACATTCAAAAGCTAAAAAATATTCCTTTCTTTGTTATCACATCCTTAAACCAAACGAACTGATGAAGCTCCACGCAACATCAAAAAAAGTCCAAATGAAATAAGAAGAGATACAACATCTCTCTTAACGTATTTTATATCTCGTGATAGGAAAACTTAATTTTTAAATGGAAATGGACAATACTTACAATAATATTGTCAGTTTAGAGAGATATTTTTCCTGATAGGCATAGTGTGTTGTGTGTGTGTTCATCCTTTTTTTTTACAGTAACATTCTGGGCAAATCCATATAGTAATTTTTATCAATCATTCAAAATAAACGTCTTTGATATTTCTGATGAGAGTAATATTCGTATATTTCCTGTCAGATTTTCGTTATTCTTCTTTGTGTACTATCATGCAACATGAAAATTTGTGAACATTTTCTTTCAATTTTTCCGGTTTTGTACTCAACAAAAAATCAAGTTTATGGAAATACCACGATTTTCTTTTTTCTTAAAAAATTCTTTATTAATATTATATATGCTATATTAACGTATGAATAGAAAATAATATTAATATATTTGTCTATTAATTCCAGAAAAAAATTTAGAGCTTTCAGAGAAATATGTAGTTAATATATAATGATACTGATTTACATTCAGCATTATCATTCAGATTGTTAACCGAATAAAATCAATTAAGCTATATGTATTTTGAAATTCTTAATTAAATATACGTTTTACAATGATTTTTAAGAAAAGAGCATTCATTATTATAATGAATGGATTTTCGAAATTGCAGTCCAATTCTAAATAATCAATGAGAGAACCTTTTCATCTTAATAGTTTAATAGAGACCAACCCTTACTTTTTTGTTTAGGGGATCTTGGAAGCGAGAGAACTTTAAGAAAATATCTATAATATACCTAAGAAGTAATTAAAATAAACTTAACATATCTAAAAAAAGGTCTACAAATAATTTTATTATTGACAAGAAGATGAGTTTTTAATAATGTGACAATTTAGTTATGTCAAAATTTTAACTCATTTACAAACGATACATTATTGCTGACATTAAACTTTTGTACTGAGCCCGAGAGGCTACCAGATTTCTTATAAAAAAATTCGTGAACATCTCTAAGCTTACAGGATACAATTAAAGATAATCTTTTTTCTCATGAGCAGACATTTCTGCTCATGAGCAGACATTTACTGCTCATGAAAATCTTAATTTTTTTATTGGTTGTTCTAATGAGTGAGTTAGTTAAAATAAACTTATTTTATTTTATTTTTTTTGTATTAAATTTAATGATTCTTTTAGATCACATTTCAATGGAAATCCTGAGAATCTAGACATAACCATCAAAGTATTTGTTCAAATGTGAATGAACTAACGAAAATTGCAAGGATGATATTTTATTTTTTTAAACTTCTGTGACCATAAGCTATTACAACTAGTTTCAGATCCATATATCGAGATTTATTACAATATAATTTAGGAAACAACCAATTGCAAATCAATAAATTAAATCCCTAATTTCTTCGTAAATATAGCAACTTCTTTAAACTCATCCCTTAAAATTGAAGCAATAAGATAGAGCTTTTATGTATTTACTTCCTTACTAAAATGATTACTAAAATACCCTCAATTATTCAAAACAAAAATAAAATTAATGTTTACGTTTGTCACATAAGCGTCTAGTCAGAAATATTTACCTTCCAAGAATAAAATTTGGTTTTACTAAACGCAACCAAGCATATCTCCTCAATTTTATTTTCAAAGATCTCTATCTATGATTATTAAAGCAGCTTCTTTTATAAATCAACTCAACTGAAACGCTGATTCCCTTCAAGTAGATCACATTGAGCTTCTTAAGTAATTTGAGACTATTTAGCATAGCAATTTTTCAAAACATTTACATTCTTTTA
>CM075854.1:58924003-59006503 GCA_037975125.1 Latrodectus hesperus | reverse complement strand
TTTGTTTGATTTGCTTGAACGAAGAGTCAGAGAACATCAAATAACATCTAAAGAAATGCTAAAATATGTTATGAAAGAAGATTGCGAAAAAATAACTTCAGAAGAGACGTCAAAACTTATTCAACCAATGCCAAATACATTTAGAGAAATTTTGAAAAGAAAAGGCTATCCAACCAAGTACTAAATTTCCGAAAACTAAGATTAGTTTCAACATTTTTGTAAGTTTACGCTGATTTCTTGTGCATGTGATTTCTCTTTTTTAATTTATGTACATTTTTTCATTTTATATTGTTGCTTTCAAATGATTGTTATCAACTGCTGTTAAAATGTATTTTATTTGTGGTATCCAAGGAATGTCATTATTTAATAAGAAAAATTTAATTCACTTACGAATCATTAACACCAAGCTGTACGCAGTATTTCGGTGGTAAGTGTATATATATATATACTATATATCCTTGAGATGTGAAATATTATGTATATATATATATATATATATATATACTTTAAAAATACTAGCAATGTGACACAGACCATAAGATGCTTCAAAAATTGTGCTTATAATTTGGTTTCTTCTGTTGCATTGAAAAAGAGTAATAATTTATTTCATAATTACCGTATTTGCTGGCGTATGACGCGCTTTTTTCTTTGAAAATAGGTTTGAAAAACAGAATTCGTTTTATACGCCGATGCTCAGTTTTTGATGACATTCATTTCTGGAAATTTTCTCTATTCAGAGTTATGCCATGTTTCTGAGTTTTCTTTCAAAGTATGAAAGGAAAGAGACATAAACATTGTTTATTAATACTCTTAATGATACAAAGGACAGTTTGTTGTATGATGACTCAGATGCTGTTTTAGAAAAGGTTTGAAGTGGCTCATTTCGTTCACTAGATGAATGACTGGGTTTTGATAAAGATTAAAGGATTTTCTTTTTCCTAGATCGAGATTTTTCTGAAAGAATTAATATATGTGTTTGTATTATTTTATATTTCCACAAATCCTGCTGATTGCTTATTCGTGAAGTGAGTCTATCAGGCTTTTAAGTGTCTGCTGCGTAAAAAGAACTCGTCATTGGGAAATCGCAAGGATCCCCTTGTCGGGAAGGGAAAACAACTGTTCCAACAACAGCGCACCAGTACAGACGAGTTCAAATTGAAGATCATATACGCATCATTACATGAAATGATGTTTGAAATCTCCTGATTATGAATCTTCAACTTTGCAAAATCTTGTATAAAGCCTCAATTTTTTTTCAAGCAGTAAAGGATAAATGTTATTCAGTTCTTCCTGCTTTTAACTAATAATATAGGGAAAGCGATATATGTGTGTGTGCGTGCGTGCTCTCAAAAACAGTCAATAGGAACACATTTTTGATTTATACTTAAATTTGGTTTGTTCTACGGTCACTTTTTAATTAAAAACTGAAAACTAAATAGATTAGAATCTCCTTCTTAAAATGCATTTCGAATCACTAAAGACATCCATGCCTGAGATGGAAATTGAACACATGAGCTGTCGAACAGTATAGCGAAACAAGAAAGAAAAATTAGACATTTAAATATACATGCAATATATTTACATATGATTGTGCATACATTGACATAGTATATATGTATAAATGCTCATGTATATTTTAATTATTTAATTTTTACTCCGTGTTCTACCTTTCGTATAACATTTCGTGGGTTCAATTCCCACCTCATGAATGGATGTTTTTAAGGGTTCGGAATATTTTTTAACCAGTAGATGTCGGTCTAATTAGCTTTCCTATGCAAGAAATGACCGTAGAACAAGAAACCACAACCAAAACAAATTTAAATATATTTTAAAATATTGCTTACTGATATTTTATTTTGAATATATTTTATATTCAGCATTATACAAAAGAAATTGCTCAGATGAATAGTGTTTTCTTAAAAAACGAGCATTATGAAATGCATCAAACTCAGTATGTAAATATGTAAATGTATTTATCTGTGTTTTATAGTTTCCAAGAAAAATTTTTAATGTGAATTAACAATCCAAAACCCTTGCAATTAATATTAGTATTCGATCTAGTTAACTATTCGAGAGCAAAACAAATTATTTTATGCATAAATTTTTAACAGAAACTGAAGCTATATATTTATGAAGCACATCTTTTTTAAATACGGAAATAAATAAATAATAAAAGGAAGATACATATCACAAATGAAATGTAGAGAAATCTAATCGATGGCTTTCCCTCACGATATCCAAATTGGAGGGCTCATCTCTTCTTTTAACGATAAATGTCTTGAACTGAAATTGTTTTTCTTATTTCTTTATTGAACACTTTTCATATACCTGCTGATAGGTGCGTTTTATTATTGTTCCATTTATATCGATGTTTTTGAGAGTACATGCAAGAATAAAAAATAGTTTCTTCTATTCCATTCCAGTATTAGATAGTGTGTTTTTGCAAAGTGTAGCAGTTCCTTCCTGATGCATTGATTTTATTGGATTTTGTAATTTCTTTAACATTTTTAGTATTTCACTAATATATTTTTCAATAAATCAACTCTCTTTGTAAAAGAATAATATGCAAATCTACTATAAAAACATTATAATTATTAATTATAGCAATTGAAATTTTGATAATATGATTGTCATATTTTGAATTGTGAAGAAGTTTGAAAAGTAAAGCTTAAAACGCCACATTAAATAACCATTTCTTAAAAACTATCAATCGAAAAACTATTTAAAAGTAGCTGCATTCATTCATTTATTCACTGTCATGTGCCAGGTAGGCTGGCAACAAGGGGTGCGCTGCTCCACTTTTCCAACTGAACCATATTTTGGTGTGGAGTCCGACTTCCTCAGTACACACATGCCATAGTGACCCGTTTATAGGGTAGGCAACCATTCACACCTCATTCACACAAGGAAAGGACAAAGACAGGATAGATAGAGAGAAAAAGTACATCCATGCCCGAACCGGGATTCGAACTCAGGACCTCCTTATCCGTAGTCAGGCACGCTGACCCCTAGATAAGTTGGTCGGCTAAAAAAGCTGTAAAATCCATAGATTAATAAAAAAATAAATAAATAAATATCTGTTGATATTTTTAATTCTACAGATTTTTCGTATACTTCTTCACATATTATTTAGTCCATATATAATTTCAGTGCTGATTTTCACATATTTTAATCATGTTTATTACAAGAAATATCTGATGATTATTACTTTCTATTGATGATGTTTTGCATAAAAATTGCTTAGAAAACTTTCCTTTAAAATTATTTCTTTCAATAGGTATTAATATTTTACTATGCCATTGTACGGTAATACTAGCAAAAATATGTATTACTTATCAAAGCAAACAACGTAACCTCGATAAAATGTTTCAGTACAGCAGATCCATATTTTGTTCCAATTCCTTCTGAGTAATGATCAAGTGTTGATAGAATTTAACTCTCGTGGTCATACTGTATGTATAATATGCTAAAATAGTGTACCTGATAGTTCAGTATTAGTAATATATTTTGCAATGCTGAATTTTCAGTATTTTTAAAAATAGGGTGAGTAATACATCAAGTCTTATTTTATAAAAATCAATGTTGTTAAATATTCTAATTAGCATCATTCTTCATTAGAATTCTATATTGAAAAATGCACTTCATGCTTGAAATAATAATGTTTGCATTTGCGGAAATCCTTCGACGGGAGACAATGATTATGGTAAAGCTGTTCATAATTATGTAATCAAATCAGATTTTTACAGAGACAAATTATGAAAATAATTCCAGAAATTACTTCAACCATTGAATTTAAAAGTAAGAATAATAATTCCATATATCATCTAAGATTCACAAGCCATGTTGTCACTTCCATAATACAATACTAAAAATAGTTCAAGCATTAAATGGGATTTAACGCCTGTCTTGCGCTAATGATTGTAGTTACTTTTAACTGACAAGAAATAAAACTGAATGACAAACATGTTCAAATCATATACTTAGCATTCTGTTTTTGAGTAGATATCACATTATTGTTTCAATTGGTAATAAGCTTAAAGTACGTTTGTATTTTACATATTTTTTAAAATATTTTCATACAATTTAATTTATTTCTTTTTTGTATAAATATCCTCATATAATGTTTTGAAAAATTAAGAGTTATTTAAACATATGGAAAAGGATTTAATTGTATTTTTTCCTTCACTAGGGGAATCATTTTATGTTTTCTACGTTTGTTAGCTTACATTGCGTTAGAACTGCACAATAAGATGATGATAATTTTATTATATATTCTAGAATTCATTTTAAAACATTATTTAAGTAAAAAGATAAGAATAACAATATAATAAAAATTATTGATCACTACCAAATATTATTTTTACTGCGTCATACTTTAAATGATAAGTGTTAGAAATAAGTGGAAAAAAGTAGCATTTAATTATTTATTGATCGCATTAGAAAAATTAGAGAAGAATTTTAAGCTCTTATTAATACCTTGTTTTACTAAAAAATATTATTACTTCAAAAGAAAAATTATAAAATCATTGAAAGGTAATTAAATACACTCACGTAAGCCGAAAAACTTTGTTAAGTTTTAAAAACACATTTTTAGCTGAGCACAAATTAATTGCAACGATACCGCAAACGATTCATAGATTTTATGCTGGAAAAATCAAAAATAATTTTTATTCATACATAAGTTTAGATGAAAACTAATTTACTCTTAAAACTGTTGTAAACTGTTGTTACTACATAAATAATACTTCAACAAAAACAATTGAAAAGTTTTCCCTTAAAATAAGCTGTAATTGATTCATCTTTAAATCTTAAATTATATACATATTTATCTAAAAAAAACTGTTATAGAATTTTTCTTGTTAGGCATTTACGTGTTGATAAAATGAGAGAATTCATGGGAAATGCATATAAAATTATTTGTTGATTCATCTACAGAAAATTCTTTGGATAAACTCAAGACATATCGTTCCGATGAAACTGTAGGTAGTTTTGTAAAAGGTTGCCATAGTTACCGGCGACTCCCTCGGGACTATTTTCAGAGTAAAATTACGCTGGATGAGGATATATTTCAAGTAAAATGAGTAAAGCCAAATATTAAAGACACATTGTTAACGGAAAGCATTAATAATAGAAGGGTGAGTGAACTACATTTCCCTAGCTGATTCATTGCCCATTTTATCGGTTCTAATTTATATGAAATTCATAAAAAATATTCTGACATCAAAACAAAATGACGTAACGCATCCTATTAATTATGTCAAGTAAAAAAACACTTTATTTATGTGAATCACTTTTAACTATAAAAAAATTACATTTTATGCATGTTGTTGACTTTTTCTTCACTCTGACTTGTTTTCAATGCAATTAATATCTTTCACACTCTGATCCTAAAATTAATTCAATTTTTATTTTGAATTAAAGAGAAGTGGTTTGTCAATAGTTTCGTTTCTGACATGATAGCCCACAAATTTTGGAAAAATAATTTAGCTAGATTACTACGATACATCTCCTGCTGCATTTTCTTTCTGCCTTAAAGCAAAGTTGACTTCTAAACTGACGTACTTCATTCTACCATATACTAATGGGGAGACATTAGACACTATTAAAACGTAATGAGCATAGGTATTAAGGATACTTTGTATAGGAGGACATTTTAGCACAGGGAAGTATTCTGTGTCTTAAGGGAGGAAACCCGGAAAACTCTCAAGTACTCACCCTGACAGAAGAACAACAAAAGAAATAAGTGCCCCATCCATCTCCCAATAATTCTAGACAAATATTCTAGTCAAATTATTTTATTTCATGGATTCTTTTCTACATTGACCACATTTCCAAATGTATTGTTTTTGTATAAAATACTTTATTTCTCTTATCTAAAATACACTTATCCCATCCATGACAACAATTTAATTCGACTCTTTGATTCGCTTAAAAAAATACTGCTATTGAACACACATATCATAAAACTTGCAAAAGGGCTTACCTTCTCTAGGAGTGAAGAAAAAATTAGTAAATGTGAGAGAAATGAACCCAAATAACTTAATCATTATCTAAAATTACTCGTATTTTCTCCTGCACGCTCAGCAACACGTGCCATCATACAATTAGAAAATTCATGAATAGGTTTTTCGAAAAAGTTTTTACCTTAAAAACTTCTCGTGATATGCATACAACATGCAGCTATTAATGAGTTTCTTATTACGCTTCTTAATTGTCAAATGCAAAGATTAAGTTCCCATTAGTGTAAAATGCATTTCTTTTCGTTGTCGTAAAAACTGCAATGAAATGAATAAACATGAGAGTGTATATTGAATTAAGTAAAAAAACGTGATTGAAATGTTTCAAAAAGGCTTGGTAAATTTATCAAATATTCTGAAAATGACGTGTTTCTAACTATTAACTAAGAAAGTTATTTTAATAATTAATTTTCTAACAAATATAGTTTAAAATAGTAGAGTTTATTAAATATGTGTAAGTACTAACTATCATGATCTCCTATACTATAATTTTCTCCTGACAATAATTATTTTGGCGTCCTATATCCTGACTATAACTAACCTGACATCCTATATCCTGGCTCTGGCTATCCTGACGTGCTTGTAATTAAACGTCAGATATAATATTGCTTAAGTGTTTAAAAATTCCACACATTATGAAATTAGAATGATAATTTTTAGAAACATAATAGATACTCTATAATTATAAAGAATAAGATAATTATTAAAAAATTTTAACATGTTTTCTGAGTGATTCTGGGAATTAAATTTGTATGAACCCGAATGATAGTTGAATTATTATAAAAATTTGACTTTACAAAGATTTTAATATTCAATAAAAATATATGAGAGAAATAAATTCAATTTAATCTATTGAAGGTAGAATCCTGTGGTGTGAATTTTTTTAAATTTAATATTTCTTACAAGAAAAATAGAAGTTTTCATAAATACAAATTTAAATTATAAACACTATAACAAATTATTTAATTTGAATTTGTAGAACTATTTATGTTTACTCTGAATATTTACTTCTAACAATGACGGTTGGTGCTGTTACAGTTGTATATAAATGAATGGCATTATTATTATAAGTTTTTCATGACAGGAATAATCTTTATTTAATTAAAAAAAATAAAGGAGAAGGTCCGGAAAAAAAACACAAAAAAGAAGATACTGACTAGTTGTTCAGACATTTTTTAATTACCAATGATTCAGTAAAGCATATTAGTCATTTAAAATTTAAATTCATTTGGGTTTCAGGATGGATGGCACTAGTTATGAAAGATGGGAAGACTGCTGGACATTTTTCTAGTATTGGGGAAGTGTCACGTGCAGCTTGGCCAATGTTTCTCGTTCAAGAACAAGTTATTGGATTGAAATTGACTCCAGACGGATTACAACGAGCAATCGTAAGTAAATTCTATACTTAAACAAATATTCGTATAAAAGAATGCTTTTTTGTATAAACTCTTCTTCCATTTTCACCTAATGGGACTTTATTTTACAGATATGTGGCGGTGTTGTTCTGAAAACAATAGGAGAGTTTGAAGACCAAAATCGAAAGAAACTCGTATCTAGTTATAAAGGATATATTCATCCTGATCTAATGATGTACTTAAAATGTCTAACACAACAAGGAGAAATTGTATTTTTACCTTATAGTGCCAGAGGAAGATTTTATTGCATATCTACTCCTGAAGCTCACACTATAAATCATGTCTACCTTCTCTCTAATCTGCTCCGAATTACTAATTTACCTACTTTAGCCCGAATTATTGCTGGACCTAGACCAAATATTGCATTGCCTTTTACAAATATTTTACAGCTTGACGAAGCCCGTCGAGAAACTATCATCCTCGGTTGTACAATGGTTGACAATGAACCTATATTACTAGAAATAAATGCGAATTCAGAGTTTTCATTTCTCAAAGCAAAAGATGAAGTACATGTACAATTATCTGATGCTTTCCAACGTATGTGTAAACTGTGCGTCACAGAGGGTGATAGATGGAGACAACAAATTCGTGTGGCCCACCATGTTGTTCCAAAGCAAGCACCTGCTCGTTTGATACCTTGGGTGTCACCTATGCAATCTCGAAGGCATTCATTTGGTGAAAATCGTCTTCATACTCCACGAGAACTGAAGCAAATTCTTCCCACGTGTGAATTTATTGACATTCATAAATACACACATCGCGATTATTTGTTTCCGAAAAAATTCTGGATGTTCCGCAGATCCAGAAGATTTGATCGTTCTAAAAGAAATGAAAGTATCAGAAGGTCAAATTTCGATATTATAAGAGGATATTATACTAAAAGTAAAAGCAAAAAGAGTATGATTTTAAATTTTCCTTATAGAAATTCTTTTAGATTGTTCAGAGAGCCTAAATTACTGGATCCTCGTTTATCCAACTCTGATGATGGCTATGCTACGTCATTTGTAGATGATGAATCACTTTATAATTCTGTTTACTAAATATGTGGTATTTTAAAAGATACATGCTGTAAATGAAACCAAATTTAGAAGGTGAGAATGTTTAAAGAAACTCAACAACTCTAAATTTTTGTGAATTTCAGGTAATCTTCAACTGAACTGATCTTTGGCAGTGAACTATAAGATTTCACTTGCTTAAAGTTATATTAACAATATATTTAAACATGATGTGCATGCCTTTTACCCTGTCATGTCATCATTAAGATACTGTAGTAATACGGTATACTTAATGCGATGTTACCAGGCTAGTAGACTGCACAAAAACCCTTGGTTTTTGCTGTTTAGTACTACTGTGCTTCAAATGAAAATTTGAAAACTTCTTTATGGAATTTTTATTATTACAAATCAGTTAGTATTTCATAAATTTATTTTTTAAAAATGTAGTTTTTGAAAATGTTTATTCATAAAAATTATTTTAATGTAAAGAAAAACCTTGATTTGATTTTCTTTATTTAAGAGAAAAGTACTTCGAAAATAATTTGTTGGCATATAATATAATACGAAAAGCAGAATACTAATAATAATTCAGAATAATCTGAAATAATTATTGAATAACTATTTATTAGGCATTTAATTAACAAATTCAGTATTTAAAAGTATAATTAAAAAAGAAAGACATACAGTGTAAGAAGAGCTAAGACATATAGTATTTTTGTATACACACACACACATATATATATGTAGAGTGTGTCAAGGTCAATGGTCAAACACAGTTTTAAAAAACGGACACACTTTAATTCTACAAATATTGGACAAACAATACCATTTAAAAAGGACAAAGCTATTTTGCTATAGTGCCTACTCGCACTGGTAACAATATCGTATCAAACAATTATCGGCAGAGCACCTACTCGCGTCCGCAATTCAAAAGTAAGTGTCTCAACTCCCTGAAACCCTGAAACACTTACTCTGTGTTGTCTGAAAGCATACACGATGCTCGCTATCAACTAGCGACATCTATTTACAATTCTGGATCATATATATATATATATATATATATATATATATATATATATATATATATATATATATATATATATATATATATATATATATATCCTTTCAGTTGAAAATGTACACTAGATTTCGTAGAAAAATTTCGATATTAAAAAAAACGATATTTGCAATTTTTTTAAAGGTATTTTCTATTTACTTAGCTTTGTTCAAAATGCCATTTTGTTTTAATAAAAGAGGTCTTACGAATAGACCAACTACGAAAAAATATAATAAAATATAGAACGCTTGAAAATATTCCCTTTATTTACGAAGCGAAAACATGAGTGCAGCAGTCAGCAAAAAAATCATTTTACAAAATCAATCAAACAATATGTTCATTATTTTTCTTAATAAAAATGTCTTTATTTTTCTTAATGTTTAAAAAACAACACAACGGAAATTTGGAAAGCCTTACACACACACACACACACACATTTAGAATCACCCTATATATATATATATATATATATATATATATATATATATATATATATATATATATATATATATATATATATATAGGGTGATTCTAAATTGTTTTCACAAATTAAGAGTTAAGAGGGGTTATAGTATCCATCCAGACAAGCAATAATTACATAGGAAATAGAGTCGCACTCCTCTCTGAGAGGCAGAAAAGAGGAAAGTAGAAACGCATTAAGAATCTATTACGAATTTACCGTATGCGAATTTCCTCAGAGAAGAAGCAGCATTTTACTCTTATTGGTTACCGGAGAAAGCCAATTAGAGTAGACGTTGTCCTTTAAAAACTGCGCAACATCATCGCTTCAAGAATTATCTGGATAATATTGTCCGAAGATTTTCGTAAATGCTATGGTGGCATACATGTACGAAGAATTGACTGATATGCATCTCATATACGGTGAAGCAAAAGGGAATGGGCGCAAAGCACTAAGATTGTCCGAACAGTGGTTTCCAATTCGTCGTACTCTGCATCATCCTTGCTTTTTCCAGTGTTGATTGACGACTGCGAGAAAGCAGTTTTGTTTGCCATTGCAAACAGCAATGCAGAATGTTGACGAAATACCAGAAATGGAAGACCGAGTTTTGACTAGATTTGAAGTGGCTCATTACACAAGTACGCGAGCAGTGGCGTACGAAAATAGGGTATTTCTCAACCAGCAGTGTGGCGTATTTTACCTGAGGAACACATGCACCTCTTCCACGTGCAAAAAGTGCAATCGTTGCAATCAGATGATTATCCCTGCAGGACAGACTTTGTTCAGTGGATGGTGGGGATTAAGGATAACAATCCACGATTTCCTGTATTAATATTATTTAGTGATGAGACAACATTCAGCAGAGAAGACATTTTCAACACACGCACTCCTCACGTTTCATCTGACAACAATCCCCACTGTACAACCCCTCGTGGACACCAGCAGAAATTTTCCGTAAACATCTGGGCAGATATCTGGTAGAACCCTACATCATGCTAGACCGTTTGACCGGGGCAACATACCGTATCTTCTTGAAACAAGTGCTTCCCAGTTTATTTCAGGCTGTTTTTCTCATTCAGAGAGACATGTGGTTTATATACGATGGAGCCCAGCACATTTTCCCACCACGGTCCGTAACTTTTTGAATGTCACAAATCCCGCACGATGTATTAGACGTAGAGGACCTGTGGCTTGGCCTCCTCACTCCCCGGACCTCCACCCATTGAGCTTTTTCTTCTAGGGGCACATGAAATCTTTGTGTATGAGACGCCTGTGGACCAAGCTGAAGGACTCGTGGCTAGAATATTAACACGATGGATAAAATAAACACGACTTCATGAACCTTCGAGAGGGTGCACCAATCATTCCTTCGCCGGTGTCAACTATGCAGCGACACACGTTTTTGGCATTTTGAGCATTTGCTATGAGGTTTTCACTAAACAATATATACGAGAGTCACTCTGAAATTTTTGAGATACAAATAGGTTTTTAAAGTTATACTTACAAAATTTTAGGTGTGTTCAAAGTAGTCTTCTCCAGCATCAATGCACTTTTGTAGACGAATTTTCCACAGATTAAATGCCTCAAGCCATTCATTTCTTCGAATAGATGAAAAAATGCATTTATAGCCACGTCAATCACTTCTTCTGAATGAAAACGACGTCCACGTAAGTTCCTTTTTAGATTAAAGAATAACCAAAAGTCACACATAGCTAGATCATATGAATACGGCGGATGTTCGATCACTTTAATTTGTTTTTGTTTAAGAAACTCAACTGTTAACCCGGCTGTATGTGAAGATGCATTGTCATGGTGAAGCATTAGTCCCCTAACATTCAGAACTTGTAGAATTTCTGGAAGACATTTAGTGGTATACCAGTTTGCTGTTACTGTCTTCTGTCCATCCAACTTGATGGCTTCGACCAATCCCGTACTTCTGAAGAAAACGGCATACATCACTTTTTTCAGTGTGCGTTGTTTTTTCACCATTGTCTGCGTGGGATCATCTTCAAAGACCCATACTTTGCTTTCTTGACGTGTTGGAACGTCAAAAAACGGTATTAAAGTTTCATCACCTGTTACAATTTTAGAAATGATGCGGTGGCCACCATCATTCAGCATATTAAGAGTTTCTTTAGTGATTCTGACACGCTCCTCTTTTTGATGCTCAGTTAGATTATGGGGAACCCAACGGCAAACTACTTTTTTCATATGTAATTCTTCATGAATGATTTTGTGTATGGCTGCGGATCCAATGTTAGTTCTTTCTGTATCATTTGATAGGTACAGCGATTATCATCCATTAACATTTTTCGTATGGCAGACACATTATCCGGGATTACTGCTGACGGCGGCCTTCCTGTGTGTTCTTCATCCTGAAGAAAATTGCGATCGCTTCTAAATTCTCTAAACCATCTGAATACAGTAGCACGAGCTGGAGATTTATCACCAAATGCTAATTGCAACCGTTAAACACATTCTTCTTGATTTATTCCTGCTTTGAAATCGTAGAAAATCATAGTGCGAAAATGTTCTTGCGTCAACTCCATTTTCTCTTCTGTTTAAAATCTATTCCACGCTAAACAAGTTGAAGTAAGTCTGTAAAAAATCATCTTCTGTGTTAAAATACTTTGTACTTTAAAATTAAACCGTTATTTTTATTTTGTAAATTTTCGTCTGCGCGTATCTCAAATATTTCAGAGTAACACTCGTATGATTGTGAAACTTTTGATATTATTCATTCGCCTACCCAACACTGTTATAAGTTCAGGTGGGAATTCCTCTTTTCTGCACTTCAAAGAGGAATGCGACCCTATATTGCTATGCAATTATTGCTTGTCTGGATGGGTACTATCACCCCTCTTAATTTGTAAAAACAATTTAGAATCACCCAGTTTAGAATCATATATATATATATATATATATATATATATATATATATATATATATATATATATATATATATATATATATATATATATATATATATATATATATATATATATATATAATGTTCAATTATATAATTTTTAAGCAGTCTAATAATTTAACTTGGAAAGGCAATTTAAGAGATCTGGTGATTCCATGAGTGGATCCAATTTCTTGGTAATCTGAATTTTTAAACAAAGACATGAGCTATTCAATGAATCAGAGCATTATACACACTAGGAAACATGCTCAGTAGTCTCCGACATAAAGTATAAGTAGTGTTTCTTCCAATTCTATCATGAGTTTGTTTTACTCATAAATATTTTCTCTCGCTTAAACTAATAGTTTATATGAACTCTAAATTGACAGTTTTAATAATTAATTCATCTTTACAAACATATTTCCTATAGATATATCATAGTGAAAAAAATTATACTTTGTAATTTATTATCCAATTTTGCATACATTCTTACATTAAAAATATTCTCATGAAAATATAATTTCAATTTGAAAAAATATTTTCACTTGAATAATGAAATAGATTAGAAAAGCTGGTGATAGTTATCACACACACATATATGTATAATATAAAAAGACACTAAGTTACAATGCAAATATTTGTTCACAGTGTTTATACTTCATTATATATAAGCATGGAAAGATAAGCGTTAAAGTTATGATACATACATAATTAATACTTAATGCTGATTTTGATAAAGATAAAATGTTAGTAATAAGTTCCCTATCTTAATGCTTTAAAGTATAAAATAGAGAATGAATTAATAAGGTGAAGATACCTCGTTATTTCACTGAGTTTAATTTTAATGAGCATTAATTATTATCAAGAGAGACAAGTATAGGGCTCGTGGAAAACCACCAAAGCCGATATTGCCATGAAAAACTTGAGATCTTAATATCATATTCAGCAAATTCTTAAAATTTGAAGCTTTGCTATATATATATATATATATATATATATATATATATATATATATATATATATAATATGTCCACTAAAGTCCCTTGCCACCCTCCTAATTTTGGAACTGCTGCTACTATATTTATAAAAGTGGTGTCTAGGTACAGTAAAGTAGTCATGCGCTACTGAATGAAACAGACTACTGCGCCACCCGGAGGAAAACTGCGGAGTTAGCATTCCTATCTCGAAAATGGTTCGAGATAGAGAGAAAAAGTGATTTACAAAGTTGTAGAGCATCCTCGATTTAGTACGAAAAGATACCTTGTAAGCATTAATGTGAAGAATACAACGGTTAAAACGTGCATTTGTTGTTTCGTGCTGTGACGTGACAAAACGATCTAAGAAAGGAAAAAAACAAATAGTTATAACAATATAGTTTATTTAAGATGTTCAAATTTCTCAATTTCAGCTGCAATGCACATTTGGATCCTCGCTTGAAGATTACGTTGCACACGTTGGAACACGTGACCGTAATGTGTCGTTTAAGATCCTGCAATTTTTGTGGAGGAGCAGCAGACACCTGCTGTTTCAAGTATCCCCACAGGAAAATGTCCAGTGGAGTCAGATCAGGAGAAAGTGGAGGCCACTCTTCGAAACCGCCATGCCCTAGTATTTGGTTGCCAAATTCCTTGACGAGGTACTGCTTCACTGGAGATGTCTAGTGAGCAGGCACTCCGTCATGTTGAAATCATAGAATCTTAAGATTAAACAACGGCAGGCTCTCCACAAAATCGGGTACTACCAAGAAGATGTCTCTTTTATAGCTGTTTCAGGTGAACAGGCATGACGTTTCTTACGTATTTGCATACGGCATACAAATTGTTGGAATTATTTTTAATACTTCGGTTCTTCCCATTTCGAAATAAAAGTGAAAAATGTAATCAATGTATGAAAATGTAAATCGTTTTCTTTCACGGCTAGTGGTGAAGGAAATGATTTTTTGTTTTTTCAAATGTTTACACGAACGATGTGCCACGTCACAGCATGAAACAACAAATGCGCGTTTTAACCGTTGTATTCTTCACATTAATGCCTACAAGGTACCTTGTCGTACTAAATCGAGGATGCTCTACAACTTTGTATATCACTTTTTTACCTATCTCGTTCCGTTTTCGAGATACGAATGCTAACTCCACAGTTTTCCTATTGGTGGCGCGGTAGGTGGTTTCATTCAATAACGCATGGCTACTTTACTATTCCTAGACATCACTTTGATGAATATAGCAGCAGCCGTTCCGAAGTTAAGAGGGTGGCAAGAGACTTTAGTGGACATACTGTGTGTGTGTGTGTGTGTGTGTGTGTGTGTGTGTGTGTGTGTGTGTGTGTGTGTGTGTGTGTGTGTGTGTGTGTGTGTGTGTGTGTGTGTGTGTGTGTGTGTGTGTGTGTGTGTGTGTGTGTGTGTGTGTGTGTGTGTGTGTGTGTGTGTGTGTGTGTGTGTGTGTGTGTGTAAAGGAAGAGAAATAATCTTTCTCCTTCCCTACAACTGCAATGAATTATTTATTATTCACAATGAAATCAAAAAATTGTTAATATTAAATTCGCCTGTTAAATGAGAAATCGTGTCGAATTCAAAGCAAAAATGATGATATTTGATCAAATTAGTTTATAAAATGAAGACACTTTATATTTATGATAGTAGGTCATCCTAGAGCCATGATAGCAAGTAATTAGATAATACTAAATTCTAACAGAAATGTTTAAGTTACTGCACAATGTTAATAGTTGTACAATGTATGTTATAACAATTTTTAAATGTATCCAAATAAGTATCAAATGAATTTGGATGGCAAAGTTATAATAAATTGATGAAGAATATTGATTTAAATACAATATGAACATAGACTAGGGTGTTTAACAAGCAGATGCTTCTATCCAGCATCATATTTAAAAACGCAGCTAATCGCAGTGAATTTGATTGATTAATCTGAGAACAATGAGAAATATTAAAATGCACAGTAAAAAGAAAATAGGCATTTTCAGCTAAAATAAAACTCATTCAGGAAATTAAAAATTTCCCTGCTTTTGAATATTGATTTAAATTAGAAGCATTTTTCTTCATTAAATGTTAGCTCGATAGCTAATAACTCTATATCTATTAATCTGCTGACATGTTAATGCATTTGACTAATGTTTGTAATTACAAGCCAAAGACATTTTTTAAGAAAGGAAAATAGTTTTATTTTTCAAGCTAAAATTATCATTTTCAAACAAATAAGATATAATTCCTGAATTGCTTTAGTTTCAATTATAGTAAAATATCTCACGTCTAAATCATTTCTATTGCTTATAATGCTTAAGCAGTTTCATGGTATGTTTTTGAACATTAGTTAAAAAATACTATTGCTGTAAAAAAGAAGGAAATACCTGTTTATTTACGAGATACATTAAGGAATGAAATACCTTAATGTGCCTTGCAGTGTGGTAAACTTTGTTTGGAATCAATATCAAACCGAAGCTTCTGTGCCCAGAAGATATGTTCTAGGCTGACCACAAGCTTCAAAACTTGCTGACGACCATTTTAAATCTCTTTCAGCCCGAAGAAGAAGCATTTCTGTGCCGCGCCACTTGTTACAGAGTACTCTGTAACTCCAGGGAGAAGAATATTCGCTAGAACGATGCGAAAGTGCCTTTACCATGTAGGTCTATATGCAAGGCAACCAATTGTGTGGGTCATTGTCACCGGACGACAGAAAAGAATTCGCTTATCTTGGGCAAGAGAATACGTTTCCTGAACCAAACAGAGATGGGCTTTTATACCTTTTACAGACGAGCCCAAATTCACACGGAAAGGTGATTCAAGCCGTGTGTGATGTGGAGGGAATAAAACACCAGATACCATCAATCCAACATTGTGGTAAGACACAGTTACCCCGGTGGTGGAATAACGATTTGGGCAGGGATCTTAACTCAGCGGTCACACTAACCTATATATGTTCCAAAGAGCAATTGTGACTGGTGTGAGTTATCGAGATGAGATCCTTGATTCATTTATCTGTCCATATGCCGGTGCAATACGAAATGATTTCATTTTCATGAATGATAACACACGACCACATTGAGCTGTAGTTGCTTAGGAATATCTTGAAGGCCTAGGTTTGAAGGTAAAAGAATGGACAGTTCAATGTCCAGATCTGAATCCCATAGAGCATCTGTGGGACTATCCTGGTAGACAGGTTGCTGCTTTAAATCTTCCTCTAAAGTCTGTAGGAGAACTGGAAAATAGCTTACTCCGTTTCAGGTCTTCGATACCCATTTCAGTAACCAATAGCTTAATTGACACCATGAAAAGTGGGTGCCGCCAATGGATTTAAGGGTAGCGTATCTCATTAAAACTCCTTTTTTTTTAGGTTTCTATGGCATTTCATTGCATAAAACTCTGATTATTCTTTCTTTTTTTTTCTAAGAATGATCTTTTCCAACGAGATTGCTTTTTTGTTGTGAATCATTTATTTTTCTTATGTAAACTTTTGTGTTGCTATTAAAATATGCCTTTTTTGTGCACATCTCATCCAAATATAGTGTTTCTACATTCATTAATTTATAAACGAGGCGAAAAAAACCGGTTGTTCCTTAACTTTTGGAGACCAGTGCAGGTTCTCGGTCTTACATGTAGTAAAAAATAGAGAAATTCGATTTCAACTTTCATTCATATTTAATGCAATAGTTTTAGAACTAATTATAAAATATTAACAATAAATATAATTTTAAAAACAAATGATTTATACTCATATATTAATATGTATTAACATTCAAAATTTAAATCTTTTTTTTTTCCAAATCTTAATTTTTTTCTTTTATTCTCATTCAATTATTTGATAACTTTTACATTCATTATACTTAAGTATTTTAATTATAATTAATTCCTTTTATTGAATATAAATATTATTATGATATTTCATTCATTTGTATTTAAATTCATTAATTCCCACAAAACTTTTTTATTTTGTTGCAACGAAATTTTGATTTTTTAACTTCTTATTTTTTAATTAATATCATAAATGTTTCTGTTAATAAATAGAAAATTAGTTAATTTGTAACATATGATCTTCTAATTTGGCTCAAACATGAAATGCTTCAAATCATACCAAGAAATTTTTCAATTCTAGTTACTTAGAAACTAAAAATAGTTTAACAAATAAATATCAAGAAGAATAAATTAATGAAGTGCAAGAAAACTCAAATCCTTAAAATTTAATGGCTCAAGGAAACTTACCATTTAAGATTTCTGAAACTTAACTCTCTTCAAAATAAGAAACTTGTAGTTTATAAATAAGTAATTTAAGGAGAAATGATTTTTATTCAAGCAAAATGGATTAGAATCAAAATGTAAAATTAACTACTTCATATTTAAGAGTATTTTCTTCTTAACCATAATTGATAGAAAGAGAAATATCAAAGTCACTCATTAAGGTTGAGTTCCCTCAAATTAATTACTCCTTACGTTAAGTCCAAATTTATTATATATATATATATATATATATATATATATATATATATATATATATATATATATATATATATATATATATATATATATATATATAGCCACATTCTTTATTAAATTGTAAATAACTTTAGAAAAGAGCTCCCTACTGTTTTTATCGAACCTGTTATTACTACGAATTGGGATTTAATATTTACCTAGACTGATGAGTTAATGGCTAATATAAGCGATTTTAAATTTCAAGACATAAAACTAGAGTTTATTTCAGTATCAGATTTACAGCTTTAAAATCAAATAAAATTTTTGCTACTCACATAAATTGCTTTATTTATATGTTATTAACTGAAATACAGAATTATCATTACTTTTAATATTTACCTTGAGAATTTAATCACTCTTTTTATTGAGCATTAATATCATGATATTCAATTTGATAGCCGCTATTAAATGAAATCTTTTTCCTTCATAAAAATCCCATAAAATTATAACAAATGTCTGATAAAAAAAAATAGACATGATACATTCGAATCTGAAAATCTTGAAATCCATTGAGAATATAAAAACATATCAGATTAAAAAAAATTTAATCTTAGAAATGTATAATCTTTTAAGCTATTTCTTTCTTTTCAACATTCATGTCCTACAACCAAAAGTAAGAATTAATAAACACACAACATTAAACACTTTAAATTTATTAAGGGATGATAAAAGTGCTTAATAATTACACTCGTAATTTATTTATATTTTTTGTAATAAATTTAGTTGTATATAAAACGACAGTTTGAATAAGTAATTTTATTCTACATTAATATAAAAACATTACGTTTTTGTGCCGTATTTCGTAGAAAATATATCAAAATTTTCTAGTTATTATACAGAAAATTTTCACCAAACATTTATGAAATTAAAAAATTTCCTTCTTCCAAAATTTGAGGAACGTCTTCCAAAACTAAAAGGAAGTGCATAATTTTTCATGTATAAATATTTTCCAATATCATAATTAGAATTTTGATTAATTGCCTTTTAATAAAAGATAAAGCAATCAGCTCTTAAAACCATTAAATAGTTTATGTGCATATTGATTTTAAGAGTTAATTATTAAATTATAGCATTTTCCAGAATCATAATAAACATTTTCATCAAATACTTTTAATAAAAGATGAAGCATTTAACTCTAAAATTTTAAATCGTTTAACTATTAAAAAACAATTTGGAAACTGAAAATTGAAATCTTTCAGAACTTTTCTTCACGTGTGAATCTTTAGAATATTTTGACACCCAATATATATATGATTACTAAAAAATACTTAACATATGATTACTAAAAAAATTTAAAACAAGGAAATTTTTTTAAGAATTATTATCAATACTGTTGGATTAAACATAGGGTAAAAATAAACATAAAAATCGTACAGAAATTCCGTTGGATAAAAGAAAATATGATCATATTTTGAAGAAATTTAATCTTAACTTTATTAAATTCAAAGAATAAATTTGAATGTAACATTTCTTCTAATATTTAAAACAAATATATAATTCTAAAGTTTCTAATTCTTAACATTTCTATGCCAATTTTTCTTCTGTTCAATTTTTCTATTATTTTCATTTGAAGTCCTGTAAAATTTATCTCCATAATCATAAGTATATTGCTCTGTCAAAACTCAGTAATTGTTTAAATTTTTCATTTCAGCAACCTTAAACGGTATTTTACACCAATATTGTCGCTACCATTTTGTAATTAAACGACTTTTTTTAGTCTATTTTAAGGGTATATTATATCAAAAAAATATCTTACACCACTTGACCGATAGCCTTACAGCTGAAAGTATTCGTAAGGTATTTGTACAACCACATGTGCCCGAGAAAACTTGTCATGGGTTGTGGGCCATTCACGCCTCTCAAGGAGGGAATCAAAGAAATTTCCAAAAGCCTATCCAGCAGGTGTGTAGGCAGAAAAGCAACACACTCTCTCTCTCCCACTATGAAACAGTTGCAGAGATCAAACCCAGGTTTTCGAATCCCAAATTGCTGTCCTACTACTAGGACTTGGTTTGACCAATTCAGGATTAAAAATAGTTACCAATATGTTATATATGCATGAGAAAGCAGCAACAGTTTCCAACAGAGTGCCGAATAATATGGCTCTGTATTGTATTAGTGATTATAATAGTAATATAATAATATTTGTATTGTGTATTACTCTAGAGAAGAAAGCATATATTTATTCATACTGATGAGCTCTCATTTCATAAACTTTAGCAATTCCTCTTGCTTTTGAAAATGAAAAGCAAATTATCATTTGATGATAGGTTTCAATTTATTTTTCATAAAATTTAATAGTCGTATATAGCTATACATTTCCCGACTTTGTGACATGAAAGAATACAACCTAACACCTATGAATATTCCCAGCAGAAGCCAAATACTCAGTGGATGTTCAGAAAACTTTACAAAAAGCCGTTTGGCAGTTAGGTTGACACAGAGTTAAGTATCAAAACAGCAACGCACAGTTAAATATCGAGCAAAGAACGCCAGGAATAAAACCTCTCTCTCCAGTTTGGAAAGTCCCAGGTTCGATTCCTAACCATCGTTAAACGGAAATGATCAGTGTTACTGCTTTGCTTTATATAACCACATAATGTCTGGATACTTTCTTGGGTTTTCTAATTTGCGGCACAATAACGTCTCAATTTTTACGAAAAATTACCCTGGAAGACAACAAGCTGTCGATGGTTAAGACACAACAGCTTTCAAACATTATTCGATATAAAAAGTTTCAGTACTATTACTGCTGCAAAATATTTATGTTTATAGCAGTCGATTTTCAGTTTGGTCAAAATACAATCTAATCTCTAACAATAGCTTGGAATTACTTCAGCTAGATATTTTTAAGCACATTGGTGATAATATAATTTGCGTCATGAATTTGCTATTGCTAAACATTTTCATAGTTACCACAAATATTCTCCTTAACTTTAATGGAAAAAATAACTTTTATTGTTAAATTCCCCTTGAAAAAATGTTAAATATTATTAAAAAAAATTTTTAGTCTGGATTTTTTTTTTTTTTTTTTGACAGGGAGGTTAACTGTCAATTATAAAATGCAAAAATATATGTAATAAAAGAATTATTATATTATGTTGCCAATCTTATTATGTTCCATTCATAATATTAAATTTATAAAAATGAAATTTTCCCTACATAAAAATTATATATAAGAACATAAAATATATGTTCATTATATATTCAAATATTATTCGGTCTTAAATATAACTTTCTTAATTTCCTTTTAATTTTTAGCCTACTATTAAACAGTTGTTCTATTTGAAGTATATATATATATATATATATATATATATATATATATATATATATATATATATATATATATATATATATATATATATATATATATATATATATATATATATATATATATATGATATATATATGTATGTATGTATATTTATTTATTTATTTATTAAAATGAATTCCTCTAAAATGTTAATATTTATAAAAGAATTATTTTCTGAACTTTATCTATTTTTCAAAAGTCTACTTATTTACATAATTTTGAAAAATACAAATTTATTCTTCTGCTTGCAGTGTGATTTGTTTTTCATATTGTTATCATGATGAAACTTTATAATTCTTAACGTTTATAAAGAAAAATCTAAACTATATTTTACATTTCTTAACATTTAGAAGAACCAGCAAATAAATATATCAATAAATTACAATGGTATACGTTTATCAATGTTCTATTCCTAATCTGAATCGAATATTACGTTTAATAATACAATAAAAACGCTAAGAATCCGCATAATTTTATCGCTTTTGTTTATAAAACAATCACTAGAGGGCAGCAGATTAGGATAGCGGTGCTCAACCTATGTTCGCGAGTATGTGTGCTCGCCGATCATTTTGTATGTGCACACCAGCCCGATTAGGTACAATGAACAAAAAATATTTCAAAAATAACCATTCACATTTGTATTTCTTAATTGTTAAAATATGGTAAGCATTTATAATCATAAAAGATGTCTTGCAAGACGTTATAAAATAATTGAGTGCAAATTCATTCTTATACATTCGTCATGTATGAAGTTTAAAACTGAAAGCATTGCCTAAGTTTAAAAAATTATCAGTGATTTGAAGATAAAAACGTTACGCGCGCGAACGCGCGTGTGTGTGTGTGTATTATTAACAAAAAATTCACAGGAAAAAGTGTTTATGTCAGAAAACTTTTCAAAAATTTTCAAGATAACACTCTATCGATTCCAAATGTGTTGTCTAGGGACGACACTCCCAAATGAGTATCTTTGTTAAATTTATTTTATTATCAGTTTCCCTAATATTTTTATTCGTTTTCACATTTTATGTACGATTTGCCTCGTATTTGCCTCAAACGCAGAAATTACACATTAAGTTATATATAATGGCTTGAGATCCATTAATAGGAATTCTTTTCAGTCCTCATAAATGACTTAAGGTACAGTTTATACATGATTGCACAATATAACAAGTGCAATATATTCTTATTCTTATAATTAGAATAAATCGTGTCATGTCTGGTATTTCCAAACACAGAAAGAAACCATTTTAATAAGAATACGTTTACATAACTTCAAATATATATTTTCTGTGTCTTGTTATGTCACACCATGAATACAAACCGCCCTTTTAATCCTAGCTAAAAAAATGTTCTAATGAAATATTTTAAGGAAGACCTGAAAGTAAAAAATAATTTTGTTTCGTTGAAAATGAAAATAAAATCATGGATACATATAAATATAAAATTTGCTAATATTATAATTAAAGTTATTCACATCAATAAGATATTCACTATAATAAACTTCTTTCGTAGTCAATAAAAATATATAGTACAAAATAAAAATAAACAAATACATTTGCTCTAATTATTTAAGAGTCCTTAATCGCAATCTATTATATACTGGTATGTAACTATATTTACTATTTATGCGTTTCTTTTTTTTTTCTTTTTGGGATACAATGAGACATTTTTTTTATTTTGCAATTATTTGGACATTATGTTAACTGATAAAAACGTAATTTTAGTCTATATACTCTTCAATTTTTAGAATCTTTAATTATTATATACTCTTTAATACATAACAGGTTTTTCTACAGATCTGTGTTTAAAGAATACTATTCATCTTTATATATTTTTTATTATTGGGTAGTAAACCCAGATGATACAATAGCTATATATTTTACTTATATTCACTTAGAAATAATGCATTTAATATTTTTACGAGTAAGAAGGAAATAACTCTGAAGAAAAGCAGAGCACATAAGAATAGTAGCATTCCATTCGACAAACAGAACGAATAAGAATACACTAATGCATTCTTATAAAAACTTACAATTCTTATGAAATTTTAAAAAAAACTTCATAAAGCATGTATATATGTATATTGTAAAGAACACTGAGCTGGAAAGACTTTTTTAAAGAAATTATTTTATTAAAAGAAGAAGCTATTTGGAAGAATTTGCAAGTACAAAAGTAAAATTCAATTCAAAAGCTTCCAGAGAGCATCGGAATTTTAAAGGAAATAGAAAAGTTGTGTACAAAAGAGATTTACATACATGTTGAATGTCAAAAGAGCTTCTCCTCAGAATATTGAAAAGTTCTTCTAACTGAATAGAGGCACAATATAATCTTTGGAATGTGAAGAAAATTTGCATTATTTACAACGTTATTTTCAACGAAACGTCTATTAAAATAAAAAAAATATATAGATATATTTATTTTTCGTTACATTATCATGTATTGGGGACACTAATATACATTATTAGAGTTTTATATTTAACTAGTTGAATGTGCTCGTTTCGCTACGTTCCATTTAAATACTTTTACATCTGATATAATGAATTTCTAGTTCACACCGCATGCTTACAAACTATGTAAGTATTTGGTAAGAAAGGTTTACCAGAAGAGAATAACATGTACTTAAATTTCAGGGATCACGTTCTTTTGGGAAATGTTTTATTTTTTGGAAATAATAACATTAGATTCTTTTTCTATTAGGCATACCGACACAAATAAAAGTCCAATAATTTTTGATTACATTTTCTGTTTAAATAGGAAAATACGTGAACCTTCAATTCCAGTTATGAGCTGAAATCCTTTAGTTAAGCATATAAAAGTGTACACATCGCAAAATAATTTAACTAACAGCGACTCGAAACGATGTTTAACATTATGGAATGAAGTCTAACGTATAGTTTAGCTCAAATCAAATCGAATGGGTTTTAAAATGCTTGGAAACTCATTTTAGCCATAATTGAATATTGAAATTGAGACATTCTTCTCATCCCCATTCCAATGCATTTCCTGTCTACAACATATTATGAAAGGCAAAAACAGATAGCTTCAGCAAACAATGCTTTTTCAAAAATCAAAAGAAAGAAAAATTGTAAATAAAGCTTCTTTTTTATTTAAAAAAAAAACGTTACACTGCGAGAATGTTGAAAAAAGAAAATGTTCCATGCTGCAAATACTTTTTCCCAACTATCAGTGCTTACGCATAGATGACAATTTTTAAAAAATAGGAAAAGGCATTCTCATCTTTTTTGAAGATGGAATTCCAAATTGGAATGTTACATGTGGAATGTAAATTAATCACATCTTGCTTAGCATAATCAACTTTACTGGCAGTTCATATTAGCCTTAATCTTAAACTAATTGCTAACGCTGCAATCAAAATTTTAAAATAAAGCATATCTTTTAAGTTAGCCAGAACCGACATTCTAATGTAAATTTCTCTTCATTCCATGCAGGAGTTCTCAAATCAGCCCCCAGAAAAATTCAGTTGACAAACATAAAAGGAGTTTTATTTATATAAAAGATATAAATATATTATTTATAATATATCATGAGCTACTATAAAGTTTTCATTTTAATTTATTGCGATACCTTTTTTGGTTTGATTTTTGAAAATATCACAAGCAAATATTATAATTTATCTAATTCATTAAATTAATTGACTGCGTTGGAGATTTTATTTCGCAATAGTTACAAGATGTTGTTTTCCATTTCGTTTTAAAAAATTTTAATTTCTCCATGTGATGCAGGAAATTTTTCACTCTCAGATAATTTTTCACAGGAAGGCTAATTTAACTGGAGGTTATTGATTAAAGTGGATTGCCAACCACTGTAAGAACTTAGGCCCAATGTAAAAATCAATTCGGAAACTACTGTTGAGCTAGCTAAAAGACAATGAGTTGACCTGTCAGCTAGTATATTTGGATTTTTATTTCATGAAGTAATTAAAGAAATTGTAAAATTAATATTAGTGTTTATGTGTATCGTTTCATCTTTTTTATAACTTTTCCTTAATGACATAAAGTAAACACTGTCATTCATTTTAATATTAGTCACTACTACATTGATTTACCTTATAAGTTTTAAAATTAAATTATGATACATCACATTTTTTTTTCCTGACATCAATGGGTCCGCCTAAAACTCATCTTAATTCGGCACAATGAAGACACTGTCTCATTAGCTGAGTCACAATGTTGTGACTTTAATCGTTTAAATTCGGCAAAGAAAGCAACGGAATGTGGACTACCCAAATATAAATATAAATATATATATATATATATATATATATATATATATATATATATATATATATATATATATATATATATATATATATATATATATATATATATATATATATATATATATATATTGTACTTGCTTTGCCTATTGTACATTTATCCAATAAGTAATTTTCAAATTTAGGCAAAGAAAGACAAAATCTATGAACACCAATGTCACCATGCTAGTATTCAAACCTATATTTACTGGAATGGAAAACTAAATACTATTATCACATGACAATGGTGGTTATTAAAAGGTTGATTGTGTGTCCTTTAATCAACTGTTATACAACTGAACCTTTATTCAAAGGTTTCACAAGTTGCCAGGTTCAATGTTTTATACCAATTTACTCCAAAATTATATTGACTCATAAACTTCAAAATTATTTTCACTGGTACATTTCAAAATTATTCTGACTCGTAGGCTTCTCCTATACTGACTTGTCAACTTTGCGCTAGCACTACAGCCCGTTACAGGCCAGGACTATATCTCCAATTTTTCACAACCTTGTTTGTTCCCTTGAAATTTACTTCTTCTGGTTCACTCCAATTGTTCTTAGGACCTTTTCTACCTCATACAACCATCTTGTTGAGGTCTCTTTCTGAATATTTTTCCCTTTAAAAATGAGAATTTGACGTTTTTATGAGAAACGTGTCATCATATCCGAACATGTAGCCTAGCCATTTAATGCTATTAACACCTTCAGGATGTTGGGCTTGCCATACTATTCATGTATTTTGTGCTTATTGGTGATTCTTCAAATATTGTTTTTCAAAGCCGGTCCAAAATTTTCCTCACAATTTTTCTTTCGTTTTTTCATAAAATTCTTATAGAGTATAGCCAAATTTTAAAAATGTATATTATAAAATTATAATGCTTTTTTATCACGAGTAACGTAATAGACGTACCATTGTTTTTGTAGTATACTATATTATATCCTTTTTTACATTCAAAATTATTATCGTTAACTATTTTACATAGTGTCTTTATATGCAAGTAAGCAACCTTTAAACTTATGTTTTTTGTGTATGCTACCAAATTTTGCAATTGTTAAAAGTGTGCTGAGACAAAAAAAAAGGTTGAGAATCATTGTTCTATGAGAAACGCAGATTGAAATAATCTGTATATTATAATGGGTATAGGTTAAGAAAAAAAACATTAATGAGTTACCATTTATAGCCATTTCAAGCATAATATAGATCATAGAGTGATTAAAATAGATTAATCTCAACGTTTGTGTGTGTGAGAAATTTAAGATATGCAAAATTTTTTAAAAGAAACAACTGAACACAAGGAAATTTAAAAAAATACATTATTATTAAAAATATCTCTGCATTTGATATATAAATTCCTTATTAAAACTAAATTCCAAAATGACAACAATTCCATGCAAGAAGAAAAAAATATTAAAATGGTCTTTTCTTCTTCTTTAGTATCTTATTGAATCAATAGAAAGTATCACAAGAAATGTGTATTAATAATTATATGTTATAGAAATTCATTTCAAATATCTATATAATGAAATCGGTAGGAAAAATGTATAGTATGAAAAGCGTATTAGTAAAATGCATATAATGTTAAAGTGCTTCTGTAATTTAAAAGTGTAATAAATGAAAGATTTATATTTTTTTGATTTTGATTCTTGTTTAGCCTTATTGGTCTAAATGACAAAAAAAAATACATTTTGAAAAATGTCTTTATATTGCCAAAACATGTGTTTTTAAGAGAAAGTAGCAGCTTAAATTACACTTTATGGATATTTTTAGCAAATTTAATATAAAATTATACAAAAAAAATGTCACAAAAATTAGCATTTTTTTACAAATTTGTTTAATTTTTCATATATTTATAATCAGTTAAAAAAATAAAAATGAAAAATTAAATTTTCCTTTTTAAAAATCAAAATTATTTTCTATTCAGTAGACTCATTTCTGGTTTATAAATTATTCGAAGAAAACAATATAATTTTTCTCTTTTCTCTTTAAATCAAAAAATCTTTTTTTCTTTTTTTTTAATTTACAGTCAGATAATCAGTTCTAAATATTTATAAAATCTTCTGTTGTCAAAACTGAAACTAGATTAACAGTTTATTGGAATCAAAGTACTTTAACAGTAAACATAATGTTTTCAATGTTTTTGTAAAAGTGCGAAATCGAAATATATTTTTAAATTACGCATTTTTACTATGCAAAATGCAATATCAGAATTCATGAACAACAAAATTCTTTTTATACAATGAAAAGTACTAGAAAAAATTAATTTCTCGGCAATTGTTTTCGATTATCGTGTTTATTTAACTTATGTATTCAGGCGGTGAATAAAAAATATAATAAAATAACTTATTTTATTACTCTTGGAGCATTATCTCCTTAATTTTGAATGTACGAAAAAATAATCTAACTTGCATGTTTCTTTCTTTTTATACAAATGTTTTTGACAGTATTCATTAAAATTTATGAAATATTTTAATATAAAATACAAATATATTTAACTTAATCCATAAAAATATGTACCATTAATTTCAAAATTTTCTAGTTCAATAACAGTAGGTTAAAGAAAAATTTTTTAAAGAAATTGAATTTTTACCATGAAAAATGCTTACCACCAATTTATTTGCTTAAAACTCTTATTCATTAAATTTAATTCAGCAACGGAAATGTTTTTTAGTCATAAGAATTGCTTTTTTCAAGACGAATACCCAATTTATAGGATATATATTTTCTCTTTTTGGCTTACATAAAACAAATTTCTCCTTAAGCTCCTTAGAAAATTTAAAACAACGAATTAATTTAATAAAAAACAGTAATTGATGATGATATTTTTTGCGTGATAACTACAAAAACAATATATGAATTATTTTCCATAATATGTTTAATATAAGAGCTAAAATATTAAAATAATATGCAAACTTTTTATATATGTTGCCAAATTATGTAAAAAAAAATGTTATATCATTTTTATATCTTTGTTAAACATCTGAGGTATACAAATGTATCGTCACTCAATGGTTACAAACTTTAGCTTATCGCTTAATGATTAAACACTTCATTGCAGAAAATTAGTAAATGTAAGCGATGAATTTGTTAATATGACTCGGAATATTATAAGCCATTTTTGAAGGAAAAAAAATCTGCCTAGTTCAAAATATATACTTGAATGATATTTGTTTAATTTTATTTGGAATGTTGAAGAGATTCACCGTAAAAGTATAACTACTTCATGATAACAACAAATATGATGATCAATTCACCAGAAGATAATTTCGGATGTCAAAACATTTTCAATGTCGAATTCAGAAGTACTCGAGAAAGACACTTGTTTTATTTTACGAGATAATAACTGACACCACTTTGAGAACTGCCTAACGACTTAAGGTTGTTGTAATCCATTTTTTAAAGTATATAATTGTCTTTTGGGAACATTTTTCATAGCTGGTGGGCCTTATTCAAATGTCGGAAGAGAGGAAACTTGAAAAACTCCCAAGCACCCACTAAGACAGATATGCATGCAGAATGCAGAAACAGAACATCCATCTCCAGTTATGCAACAATGACTGGGATCGGACATGACGCTTTACGTTAATCAGTGCACTGTCCCACCACTAGACCAGAGTGTACCTGTCTTACGAGGAATATTGAAACTTCACTCTCAAATAAACATCACCCAAGAAAATATTTCACGTTCCTATAAACTGTTATATTATCTCGTTTGGCACACTGTCAGTCACCCATGATAATATTCTTTCATTGTATTTTAATAATTATAAACCATGCTTCATTGGGAAAAAAATGTGTTATAGCTGTTATAGCTCTTCCCTCTTATATCCACAATTTAAATTTCACGTAGTTGGAGCTTTTATATCATGGTGCAATGGATTTTTGGCACCTCCCTCTAGTTGTATATGACAAAAATATTCTTGGCATATTAGAACATAAAAATAAAAATATCTGATATATGAATATTTTATATTATTTTTATATATTACGGATAATATTTAATGTTATTTATATTTATTCATTATCAATAAAATACAATTAAGTGTATATTTTTTAAGCAAAAGTGTGACTTTAAAAATATTTTGATCATTAATTCAAAATACTTTGTGAATAAATAACATTAGAGTCTGTAAATGTGTAAATTTCATTTTCATATATTCCTATGTATTATCTAATCAAAATAATGTAGACGTTTTCTTAAATATCTGGAGGAATATTTGACAAATTCTTAAAGTTCAGGGAAGTAAACGAGAGTTCTCACCTCACATTTCAATTCAAATTTTTCGAAAATAGTACAATAAAGTAGGCAATAATAAATTAAATTATTATGGTTGGTTTTAGACTATTCATATATAAAATGTGTGTGGAAAGAAAAAATTTGCTTCTAAACGTGGATATGGATTATAGAGACTCAGTATGTTTAAAGGCATTTGTGTATGAAATACTCTTACATTCATAAAGTTATCAGACTGTTTATTTTAAAAATTCATAAAATGCTCATATTTTTGCATACAACAGAGATTTTTTAATTAAATTTAACGCTTCTGCTTCAAAGTAAAATAAAACAGCCTCATCTTATTTAAATGGTACGACCCGGACTTTAGAATGGAAGGTCCCAGATTCAATCATTCTGAGTGGTTGATGGTAGTGCACTAAAATATGTGCATATGAAATACCATGGTATTTCGGTTTTCTGCATGCACATATTTAGAGAGTAGTGCTTGGGGGTTCTTCAGTTTTATTTCTCTTCAATACGTTAATGGGGTTCATGAAATGTATTCAGAAAAAGCAGTACGTGGAGAATATTCCAATGCGGCTCAACAGTTTTCGGTTATAAGGCTGTCCATTTAGTGGTGTCAAAATTAATTAAAAACCTTATTCTGGAATTAAAAAATGTTAATATTTCATAAAATAATATTGGCATTTTGCAAAAATATTATCAGAATAATGTGTATACATGAATGGTAGAATATCTTTTCGTTCTTAGTTTTTCCTTATCCATTTTTTCCATTTTTTTTTTCAATTTATGAAAATCACATTAATATGACCACCCCGTACTTTCGACGTCGACGATAAATAACCAAACACAGAAGATAGGTGGCAGCACAGTGCCATTGAGCGTATATGAAGGGTGTTTGAGTTCTTCGGAAAACATTGCAATTGTTGGCGTAATGCAGAAACGGAACGATTTATCCAACGTCCAAATGGGCATGATCATTGGCTTTCGGATCAAGGGTGGAAGCGTTTCCGAAACGGTTAAGTTTGTGAACTATTCGTTGCCATTAACTTTAAAATTGCGGGTAAAGGGTAAAAGTATACCGCACGTGACAAAAATGCACTATTCAAAATCAGCGACCTAGCAAATGTAGTGCACCATGTTCCATACATGACAGAAGTGAGCGAAGACTGCAGAGATGCATTCGGGAGAATAGACGTACTACTGTTGAGCAACTGACCGCCTCGAAGAACCAATGGCTATTAACAGTGTCTCCCAAGATACTGCTCAGAGAACGTTGCTGCATCTTGGACTCCGAAGCAAACTCCTGTTCCAAACACCTATGCTAACTGCTGTTCATTGGCGATTAAGACTGGAATTTGCACGCGAGAGCCGCAAATATATGTCCACTTACTGGTGACAGGTAACGTCTTCCCATGAAACAAAATTTATGCTCCATCGGGCACATGGACATTGGCGTATACGACATGAAACCTAGGTGGCAGTGACATGGTTGGTTAGGGATTCGTTCTAATTATCAGAAAGTAATGAGTTTGAATCCCGGTTTGACAGAAGTCGTATTTGCTTAAGAAGGTTGGGCACGTTAAATATGTTTTGGTCACTATGTTCTCCAAGTGAAATGATACCTCTGGGGGCAGCAGAACAAGTATTGGGGATCTTCTGCTTGGTCTCTGTTTCAAAATCAAGAAGATTCTACCCGGCTGCTTCCATCTAACTAATATAGCCCAACTCAGGTTTAGGTACAGGGAAGCTTGTTGGTGCAATGACAACCTAAATCCTCTGAAAGCAAACAACCAGCAACCATTGCCGGAACGGTCCATGCTGGAGCATTATGGTCTGAGGTTTTTATGTTTTCCTAGCATTCTCTGGATTCACTCATCATTGTGAAAGGCGCGTTGGATCAATACTGTCTTTGCCTCGATCACACTGTCGTATCTGTCTTTGCGGATCATGTCCACCTCCTATGCGCGTTGTTTTTTCTTCAGAATGGTTTCTCATACCAGCAGGACAGTGCGATGTGTCATACAGCAGGAAGTGCACGTGCATAGTTCGAAAAGTAAGAAGATAAGTTTTCCATTCTCCTTTGGCCAATAAACTTACCTGAATTAAATCCATTTGAGAATCTTTGGGACTTTCTCGATTGGATTTTTTACGACATGTATCCTCACCTGTGTAATCTAGAGCAACTGGCCAAGACACTGAAGTCGGTATGGCTCAGTTAATGCCTTCAGGAATTTAATTGACTTTCTTCCTGTACATCTCGCAACAGTCCGCTCTGAAAAAGGCAGTTATTCTGGCTTTTAACAGGTGGTTACATTAATATGACTCGACTGGGTAGATCAGCTCACACTTCCGATATTGATAAAAAAATTACCATAATTTGAATTATCAAGTTAAAAACAATCTATTTCAATATATATTTACTCAAGAAAAAAATTTCTTCTAATAATTGTCATGACTAAAATTTACTATACATATATATATATATATATAATATATATATATATATATATATATATATATATATATATATATATATATATATATATATATATATATATATATATATATATATATATATATATATATATAGCATTTCAAATTGAAAACTAATACTATTACAATTCCTTTAATCTACGTAAGATGTTTATTGATTTAAAAATTGTGCATGCCTTGTATTCAAATATCTTAAATTAGCTGTGAAATTTTTATTTGCTTAACTTTAAAAGTCAATCACAATTCTACGTTTATGTATTCTACATTAATTATATTTCAATACTTTTTGAGGCCAGTGTAATTTCAATTTTGAAGATATTGATGTGACATAAGTACAAATTATCTGAAATTTTACATAACAAAATGCATATATTTTTGCAATTTAAGTGTAATACATTTTATTTCTTTTCCTGTTTTGAAACATTTCATTTCCCATACACCTAGCTCTAAATGAATACGGATTCCTAAATTAGTTCTTTCATCGTTGCACATTAAGAAATAAATAGCCAAAATTAATTTAAATATAAAAATGACTAGAATAAAAAAATATTATTTTTTCTTGTTATAAATACAATATGTTTAAAAGTATATCCAGATCCTTTACTTACTTCAGAAGTCAACATATTCAAAGAATGAGTTCCAAAATGAATTATTTAATAAAAAAAACGTTAATTTAACTGTCACTTAATGGACATTTCTTACACGGGATATTTAATCAGAATGGGACTAACAGTTTCAAGTGGATTCAAAACTATTACAACCATCCAAGTATACAGCGGGAATCGAGTCTATGAATTGTTGAACCAAAAGGTAGGTCACTAAGCTTTCATCAGCCGTCGTGATTGAAGCTATCAGTATTAAAATGTTAGAATCGTTTCTTGGATACAATTTCAGTTGTTGATTTCTTCAACAAAAAGCATATGATCTTACCATAAGCAAATAATAGGAAGAAAAGATCCGTACTGAGAAGAATAACTAGATTATTTTATCACAAAGTTTTTAAAAAATTATAACACAATTTTGTTAACAGACATTAATACGTTGTTGAACAAAATACTAAAAATAATTTTTTAGGATTACACTTTGAGAGCTTACCGGGGCCTAGTAGTGGGACAAAAGAGTATGAGTTCGATTCCAGTCACTGTTGAAGAACGGGAGGTGGATGTTTTTGCGTGCACGTCTGTCGAGAAGAGAGCTTGGGAATTTTCTGAGTTTCCTTTGCGACACGTAGAAACAGTCATCCAGGAGAAATTTACGCATGGACGTTAAAATGCCTTACTACAGCCTTAGGCCGTAAGGCAGTGCACAACACGGTGTCAAAAATTATATTTTGACTGAGTAATTGCTTAAAATTGTTTAAAATGTTAAATGTTAAGGATCTATATCAGTAATTTAGGAGCTATATTATGTCGAGTGCTCTTAACATCCAGTATTATTTTATTATAACATCCATGTTAGCTATAAAAAGTTTAAAAAAAATATTTCCAATTTTTATGAAAAATAGATACTATTTTACAATGCTAGAGAAATACGAAACTATCTTTTTAGACAATCATTAGTTTTAAGTAAATTATAATAAGGATATATTAATAACATTTTGCATTTTTAGGCATTCAAATTATATGATAAACATTTCCTACTGTTTGAAAAGTAACTTTTTTTGCAATTCCACTCCTGAATTATGTTGCCTTAATGTCAGCTTACATTTTCCACAAAACTGTAATCTATAAATTACTGAGAAACACATCTTCAGATTTTTCAGAGTAATTTTAACTATTTTAGAGTAATTCATGACGCAGAAAGAAACAAACCTCTATAGCAATACTAAAGTTTTCAAAATTTGAATACTTAGTTTTATTAATTTGTTATTCTTTATTAAAGTAAAGTTCATATAACTGCAATTCAAAATGTGATTCACTGTTAATACTGAAACTTTAACTTCAAGCAGCAAGATTAAATTATAAGCTAAACTTATATGTGTGAGCCATAAAGCTTCTATGTGTGTTACTCATTTTAAAGTTAAAACTATAATGTGTTGCTTTCGTATACCACTCATACATCCTATCCGAATGTCCAAAGACATACCTAAAATTACTAGAAAATATTTCTCTTCTGTTATCTATAAGAAAACAATATTATATCAAGTGTGATTGACTTCATTTAATTTACTTATCTTAAACTTGTAAAAGTAAAATATGATTTTAAAAATATTGTATTCAAAGGTATACTTTGATTGCAGTTATTTAAATACAGTTCATTAATGGCTTTATTATAATTATTACCTAACACGTTAATACATCCAATAACTTTTACTAAGGGGTGTTAGTCCATAAATTCAAATGTTTGTTGGAGTGTTAAAATGTGTATAAATGGCGGGACTTAATATAGGTTTTTTATTAATTTTTATTTAATAACAATAACAATTAAAAAGCAGCAATAGTGAGTAAGTATAAGTAATGAGTAAGTGTAAGTATGAGCTGACAGTCAGTCGAGCTCCATTCTCCTCAGTAGTGAGAAGCGGAATGAATTGTTTACAAGGAGGGTGCTGCTCTTCGAGTTTCTCAGCTCGTGCCCCAACAAGGGGTCATAATATAATCTAATAGTTTTTTACGCTTGCCCAAATTATGATTTATTTCTTGTTCTCTCAAATATACTCAGTTCAGAAGAATGACATCCCCTGATGTGGTAATGCAAAATATCACCCCATTAACATACATATTTTGACGTCTTCCTTTATTTTTTACTCTTCATTTAGAAAAAGAAAAAATGTTCAAACGAAAATGAAAAATAATAATTTTTAGAGTATTTTAAAAGTGAGAGCAAATAACAAAAGATTAACAGTCAAGTTTTTCTATTGTAAATTTTCTAAATTATTGATATTGATTTCCCAACATCCTCTTCCTAGTGGCCCCATTGATTAAGTGACTAAAGGACTTATATTTTAAAAAAATGAACGAAATTTGGCCCACTTCTCAAAAAGGTTGGCCCTTACTGGCATAGGACTTGTTACTTCATGAAGATTCTTTTCATTTTCCAGTACAGATTGCTTTATCATTCACAAATATGTTTGTTTACTTTAAAGTAATTCATTCATAATACAGCCCTTAACTCAAAAACAATTACTACTATTAGGAAATCATAAGTAATGTCCCATTTTACTCTCTAAGAAAATTAATTAAGCTAAGAACTAAATTACTTTTTTAATTAATTATATTCTCATCTCAATTTTTCACAAGCGTGCTATTTGGCATAGAGAACATAAAAAAAAAAATTTGGATGCATTTAGAATATCCTGAATTGTGACGGTTAAGATATAAGGTCGATAATATCAATAATAATATCAATTTTCATGTTATAATTCTCTAAGAGTTCCTTAAATGTATTGATTGTGTTGAAAAAAGATGTTATACATTCTCTTTAAATAAAAAAAGAGGGTAGAGCGATTAATTGTCATTGAGACGTAAGAAAATTTATCCATGGAATTATTGTTTATCATACCAAAATGAAGAAGGGCTATATCTTTTATCTCAGCCCTTGTTGTTGTCATATAGTAGGAGTGGCTAAGCTCCTTGATAGTACGAGCCATTTTTCAAAATTTGAAATATTTAGCGAGCCGCAATTAAATGTGTAATTTTAAAGGTATGCAGAAAAGTTATTAAAAAATTTTTTTCAGAAATTATTTTATTGAGAACGTGTAAATGAAAGTACGAAACTTGTGTATTGAATTTAAATGCTAAAAATTCAACATTTATTTTACTTCTCTTGATAATTCTATAAAATTTGGTGAATAATTGATGACAGCAATTCTCAGTAATTCTTTAACATACTGGTTAGTTAATACTGATTGGTGTTTGGATTTCACGAATTTTAAAGTAAAATAAAATGATTCACATAAGTACGTTTTTCTGAACATTGAAATAATTCAACAAGCAGACTTATTTTAATTCAGGATACTTCTCGATTCTGGTACAAATATCCAAAACTCAACAATCAGCATCAACTTTTATTTTAATTGTGGAGATCTTCTTGCATCTCTATTAATTCTAACTCTCCAAATGCTTTTTGGGTCATAATTATATTAGAAATGGAAAACTTATCTTGAACTATATTAATTTCAAATGAATTCAGAAAAAAAAAATCAAGAGATCATTTAAAATGTTTCAAGTCTTAAAATAAATATTTTGGAATTCCGTCAATATTTTACTTATATACTAGCTTATATCAATTATATACTAGCTTTTTTATATACTCATTGAGATTTTCTTGTTTGATATTGGAACAATTTTTTTTAATTTGAAAAAAGTGTCAAAATTTAAAGTGTCAAAGTTTTATTTTTAATGTTTTTTTTTTTGAAAATTTTGTAATTTAGTTTGAAAACTAAATATATACACTGTGAGAGGTCATATGCTATTTTATCTTTCCTCTGCAGTTGTAAATTCAGTATTTACAAATGCTCCATTACATCTGTCAAAAACATTAACTCTTGTAACCACTCGTCATAGACTAATTCTGAATAGGTTATTTATTTTTCATTTAGAAATACAGTTATCGAATCAAACAAATGTAAAAATTAATTTAATATGTTGTAGCTAGATAATTATCTAGCAATGCAAAAGAAAGTTTTGTAATTCGGAAGTTCTTCGTCCTTTAATTCTTCAAGGAAATTTTTGAATTGTCGATGGAAGATTTTTAGCATTGGTGCAAATGTAATTTTTAATTTGTAACACTGTTTTCCTAATATCAGGATATTTTAAACATTTTGTAACGAGATATTCTCTGATAATTATGCAATGAATCGGTATGACTTGTGGAATTAGAGAATCATCTCTTAAAAGTCTAATAAGATGATATTTTTATCCAGCATTGCCGGAGCTCAATCAGTTGCAAAGCTTACAAGTTTATAAAGAGGCACATCAAAAGTTTTCATTATAAAATCCAATACATTTTTAATATAACACCACGTTGTTATTAAAAATGCTCTTGAAGTGCCACTAAATCTAATAATTCCTCTTTAACTACGAAGTCAGGTGAAACAAAACGTATGAAAATGCCAATTGCAACTGATCTGTAATATTTTTTAATTTGTCAAGGGCTAGGCTGAATGCAATACAATTCTTCAAATCATTTTTTAAATTATATTATAGAGATGTATTAATTTCAATTATGTGTTGTTCGATTGTGTCTCTCGAGATAGGAATTTGCGAAACAACTTTGTGCAATGCAACATTATTTGGATCTAAAACTTTTACTACATCTTTCTAGTTTTCTTAATAAACTCTCCCATCATACGAGTGTTTTGCACGAGCAATATTCCAGGCAATAACAAAGCCACATTATTGATTTAATTAGGCTTCGGCAACATTATTGGTTTAATTATTAAGGTTCATCAATGCGGACTGTTTATTTAATTTGATTTTAAAGAAGCACGTTTATCTGATATTAATTTGGAATTTAAGGGATACAGCTTAGAAAACTAAGGATGATTGGTTTCATAATGTCGAAGTAAATTGCTAGCTTTATAATTTTCGACTGTAGAATTACAAATAACACATATTGTTTCCCCGTTATTGTCAATAAAAAGGAAATTCTCCTCCCTCTCATTATTAAAACATATATTTTCTTGCTCGTATTTTCGAATTTTTGTTCTCTGGCAAATATTTTTAAAAAAAACTGGAAATAAACAAAGAAATTTAGAAAATACAAGTTTTGTGTTGTTAAAACAATAATAACACGTTTTACATACTGCGAAACAAATTATTGTCAAATTACTAATAATTCCAGATTACAAATTATATCCATAGCAAGAGCGATACAAATTGTTTTCTCCAGAGCCCAATATCAACTGTCCATTGAAAATGAAAATTTACTAATTCAAAATCTGTCCGGAATCCGTCGATTACGCATGATTACGCCTGTTTTCATGTTATTTCGCGGAGTTTTCGATGAGTCATATTATTCTTAACTTAGACAGAAATGAAATTTGAAACAACCTTGCTTTTAGTCTTTCATATTTGTTATCAGTAATTTAAAAGGCATTTTTAAATACATTCGAAACTATAATGCTTAAAAATATAATAACACAAAAATTAAAAAGAAACTCGGGTACATTTATCGAGAGCCACAAATAATCTATCAAAGAGCTACATGTGGCTCGCGAGTCACAGTTTAGCCACCCTTATCATATAGTGAATATATTATGTTCTGATCTGATTTGATATTATGTTCTGATTCTTCTCGTGAATGTATTATGTTCTGATATATTCACGAGAAGATTTCTGATGCTTTTTCTCATTTACAGTACACTTTGGCCGAAACATTTGTATCTAGTAAAAGACAAGGCCCCAATGAAAGAAGAGTTTCTTCTCAAGACTGCTCAGCAATATCCAATGTATAGATTTCGCTTCTTCAAAAAAAGATGCCATAGAAGTACAAAAGTCGAAAAAAAATTATCTCCAAATTCAAGGAAAATACATAAACATAAATAATATTCTTATCTTGTCTGTATAGTATGCCATCATAGTTAAAGCTCAGTTTAACTCACAAATTTTTACTTTTAATAAGTAAGAAAAAAAAAACCTTTGGTTTTTCTATACAACTGTGAATTCTGAGAGATACACAGTTTGTTTCATTATCTGCTTATCACGTATACTTTCAATTTGCTTACTAAATATTGATATTAGTATAAATGTATTTATACGCGTATATACTTTTGAAATTAAAATCAAATTACTTATTTCATAAAACTGTTTAATAAAAATTATTTAAGATTCCTACATTTATTTATTTCATTTCAAAAATAATTTTTGCACAACTTTATTGGTTTTCTATTAATACTTTATTAGAAAAAGATTGTGTTTCAGACGATGAAGTTTCAAAATATCCTAAATAGCTTTACATAAGCTAGAGAACTTTTATGTAAAAAGTTTTTTTTTAAATATTTTTAATTAACTATTTCAATGTATAAATAACTTTTTTAGATAGAAAAAAACTTCTAGAGAATTAAAAAAAATGAGTATGATTATTAGTCTACATTTCTTGCTATAAAAAATTTTATAATTAATTTTTTTAATTAGAGGTGTCCTCAATTATTATAAATGAGTTTACAGAAAAATATTTCACTTATATATAAAAAATATGCCTTCAAATTAATTCATAATAAAAATAAGTTCTTATTTTAATGCTCTAATATAGAGTACTTAATTTATAAATGAGTTTTACGAAAAGAAATAAAAATATTTTCCTGTTAAGATAACTGATTGAGAGAAGTTCTAATTTGTGAATAAACATAATAACATGAGATATGAATGTTAAAGTCTCTCTTTTTTTAATCCTTACAAATTCTTAATGAGATTTTGAACTAATGAAAGAAAAAAATTTATATTTATTAAGACTGTATTACTTGCAAAATTATGTTCAGTTTAGTGAAAAAGTGACTGTAAATGACATTTTAAACGTAACTGTTTCTTTCAGAATGTATATGAATTTACTAAAAAGTATATTAAATATTATTCTAAATAATATTACATTAAATATTATATAAATAATTTCATTTCAATTTGTGTATTCTGAAAAAAATTAATTTTAATTTTTGATTTAAAAACAAAGCTTTTTAATTTTTTTTTATGGACAGTATATTCTGCATTAATATTGTTGCAATGATATAATTTAGTATCATTAAAAAATAGATACATTTTTTAATACAATTCAAGTATTTAAAAATAAAGTTAGTGAGTATATATATATATATATATATATATATATATATATATATATATATATATATATATATATATATATATATATATATATATATATATATATATATATATATATATATATATATATATATATATATATATATATATATATATATATATATATATATATATATATATATATATATATATATACTTTTAATAAAACTGAGCAGTTCCTTAAAAAATTTCCTAGAAACTAAAATTTTATTTTAAAACATATATTAACAGATAATTTTACTATAATTTATGAGTTCTAAAAGAAATTTGTTTAGTTTAAAATTTAAAAATAACATGTTGTGATTGATTATATGAATGCTATATTCTATATTAATATTGTAGAAATTTTGTTAATAAAGATATAGCAATAAGAATTTTCTAATTTTGAAAAGAAGGGAAATTAAGAAAATCAGTTTTTCCCTATCATATGAAAACTGTATACTTACAATATTAAATCTTTTGAATTAAATAAATTTACCGTAAAAAGGCTTTTGATTTATAAAGCTGGTGTGAATGACCAATTACTTTTATTGGAAAATTTCCTATAGCATTAACGATAGTTAAAGTTTATTCTTAAGGCGTGTTTTTTCTAAGACATGAAAATACATAAATAAAATGTCCTTTTTAATCTGTGGTAAGAAAAGTGAATTAAAAGAGGTAGCTGATGAGATGGTTCTAAGCTCTCTTAAAATAGTAAATATAAGAAAATTAATATTAGTTAAGGAAATTTTTAATGAGTATATATGTATGTTAGGTGGAGTAAATGGAAAGATAATCAAGAATTGAAGTAGACGAGAAGAAAAAGAAAAAAGTAACGGATATAACACAATGAAAGGAAGTTTTTTATTATTAAAATGTCTGGAAATTTCCTTGATTTTTTAATAAGGCTAAGCAAGCTCAAAAAACAAAGTTAATGTCAATTACCCTTGGATTTGATTAAATTGATTTATATATAGATTCATATATCAATTTTTCAAAACTCATCCACCCGACATAAATGCGCAAATTAAGTTTATACTAATCCATAGAAGACTACCCAGTTCACATCTAGTCATGGACGTTTGTACGACTTCTTTGTATGATCCATGATGCTCTATAGATTATTCGTATCTGATAAGAACGTCTAATAGAATATTTGTAGTTGTGTAAGCACTTTCTGAATTGTTTTCACTCGACTAGTACGCTGAATATTGATTTCATAAATATATCTGTTCTGATATATTGATCTGTGCTCTGATATTTTCGATTTTTATCTAATTCATCCTAGAGCAATCAAGCAAATAATTTTAACCATTAAATAGTTCAATTTCTTCAATTCAGGCATGATTCTATCCCAAATTATTTCTTATAATAAATATGTGACAAATGATACGACAGATCGAATAAACATACATTTGAGATTAAATATAAAATGAATATTAGACCAAAATTTTATAATTTTCTTTTTAAAAGGTTTGCTGATCCTATTAGAAAAAAGAGATTCTATTAAATTATTCATAGTTAAACATCTTTTCTTTATCAAACGAAATTTTTCTTCGCTTTTACGAGAACTCTTTTATCAATTCATAAATATTTGGTGATTTTTCTCAGTTTTCAGTATTACATTTGTTTCCAAAGATCAATCAGATGCACTGAGTAAAATAAACTACAATTTATTAATTGCCAAAATGGGCCTTTAGTGAAAAAAAAAATTTTTTTTCAAAGCAGATCACTTGTGGAAAAAAAAGTTTTCATAATGCTGTTTATTAATATAAATTTTACTCTTTAATTTGAGTGGCAGCATATTTTACTTCTGAATTCTAGCATTAAAAATCATATTACTCATGTAATATTTTACTTTCAATTCGTCAGTAATTTCATTGCGTTTTTGTGACTGCAATATTTGATGCTTTATCCTTTTTTATGTGACAATGAATTTCATCTTCCTGTTTAGTTAATCTCTATAATTACTTAACTACGCATGATGTATAGTTTCTCTTAGAAATTGTTATCTCTCTAAAAAACTAGTAAGTAATTTTAAAATCTCTGTCAATAACTTATAATCTAAATTCTAAGTATTTGGCGTAAAATTGGCGAGAATATTGATGGTATACGTAAAAACCTTTTAGCCGTTTTATCCACGCCTATCTTGTGTACAGAGTATGTGTGAAAAGGATCGTATCCCTTGATTATTCATTCATATGTGTTGTTTACATTTTCAACAGTACATTCAATGAAATAGGTACATATATATTTTATATAAGTAAGCGTGTATTTTTTCCAGCTGTTAGACAAGTTCTATTTATTCATTTAATTGTTTGCAATGCGTTTATTTTCTTAGATATCAAATATAAAATTCTTGATTAATTTCTAAATTTTTAATGAGTTTTAACACCAAATTTTATTTGTAACTAAAAGTGCTTCGTATATTAAAAATTAACTTCGTATTACCTTTTTAATATTTTGTTTGTTGTTCATCTAGTTAACCGGTTTGTAAAAAAATATTTGTACGATTTTTCTTAATCATGTTAGTTGAAATAATGTTATTTTAACTAATAAAAAATGTGATTAATCCACACTGTTTATTTTCAAAATAATATCCTGTTATAATTTTTTTTTCGTAATATTAAAATGAAATGTTTTATGAAAACCTCATTTTTTTAAATAATATATTACAAATCTTTAACAATATATATTCAATTATGCAATCACATACATAAATACTTTATAATATTATGAAATAATTTTGTGACTAATGTAATCATAAACCAATGATATATCTTAATTACATACATTAAAAAATGGATTAGTTACTCCCTAATTTGCATTGCTTAGAATTAAATGTTTTATTCCTTTAATATTTGCTGGGATTTTTAATGTATTCTATAATTTTACAAGCGTTTTTAAGGTAAAAGTTTCAAAACAGTTGTGACTTACCCTGAAATTATGTATATATGGAAAATTTATTCTCTAATATAAAAATGCTAGTTTTTATGTGCAGCCTTTGCCTTGTAAATGTATTGTTTACAGAAGAATTGATTCATTAGCATGATGATTTAGTTATTATTAATTTAATTATAATTAACTACTATAATTAAATTAATTTATTAATTTAATTATAATTAACTTAATATTCTTAAATATTTTCTCCATAATGCTCTTAAAAAATGATTTTAGTATGTAGTATAATATATAGTTGCTTATTTTATGATAGCATCAAATGTTTTTCAACTAATATTTTTAGCTAACAAATATTTTTTCTGTTAGTAAAAATTTTAAACTTGTAACAAACAAAGCTACCAAATAAAAAATTTACAATCTCTTTCAATGACCCAAACTTTTAGCTAAAATTTGATAAAATTCGTCAGAAATATTAGGGTTCACTCTAGATTTAAGTGAAGCAAGATCATTTATTTGTAGAAATTGCATTTATAATGTATTGTGTAATAAATATTTCATAAAATGATAGTAATAAATTAATAAAACTTACTCCACATTGTGGTCAGCTTAATGACTTAAGGTGTTGTAAGATATTCAATGGCCACAATATAAATTGCTTTCTTGGTTGGTTTAAAAAATTTAATATTTCTATAAAAAAAAGATTAATAAAATAAAAATTATGTAAACAATAAAATTTAGTAAAAATGGAATATTCATTCTATTTTGAGAGTATGACAAACTGTCTAGCTTTCAAAATGCCTTCTTAAATGTTCCCTGAAATTATTTTTAATTAAAAAAATCATTAATCTATGACTTTTATCTATGTGAATAGACATATGTATATTAACAAACATTTTTTAATCATTATCGCTGCTTGGCAAAAATCTTGGCCATACCTCAATATAAGAATATACCCATACAGCAGATTCCTTCTTTAAGCTATGTTTCTTTTTAAATAGGTCCATTTTAGAAACCATAAAATATTTACCTCCTGAAGATGTGAAAAGTTATTTATGAAAGCAATAGAGTTCTCAAATAATAGCATAACTGTAAACAAATGTTGAATGTTTCAAAAATTTATGTAAATTTCATCTCTATGTATAGGCATAGCTCTTCAATTTATGGATTTTTTTTTTAAATTTAATTTATCTATATTTGATTTTTAGTTCATTATGGTTTGGTAAGAAATGCTAATATGTGTTGAATATGTTCAAAGCAATTTTTTTTTAAATTTTTGTCATAAATTTTTATCAATATATCCATAATTTATCACAATGTGTGTCCACCAGTGCACCACTTCCCTGTATCTGTCCCAGAATTGGAATTTACCAGTTAGATTTACAAGTCAGTAGGAATCTTTGTAATTTACTAATATTTGCCAAGCAGATCTCCCAATGATTTACCTGCCCCCCCCCCAGTGGTACCATTTCACTTGGAGGACATTGTGATTACAACCTGTTTAATATGCCTCAGCCACCTTTGGTGAACACTGAAGATCTTTGGTTGAGTCAGGATTCTAACTCACTACCTTCCTATAATAATTTATTTACATTTTATAATTTATTCAGAATTTTTCCCAATTCCTATATTTTAAATATAACTTCTGAAGGAAAAATAATCTTGTTTATGAAAAGGAATTACGTTATTTCATTATACCAGTAGTATAAACTGTACAAAACAATTGGAATGGTTTAATTTTAAAGATTAATCATTTATTTAATTTGTTACCCATATTATCTCTCTGAAAACAAATATTTACGACTTGTATATAGTGCATTAGTATCGATAAAATTCTTATGTACTTTTATAAGAATAATATAAAATTTGTTCTATTGTATCCAAAATTAATTGGAAAGTTTTTATGGAACTTGTAGTAACATTAACTGCAATATTTTCTAAAAGATTAAAAAATTATAATAAATACTACTTTTAAATATGATCACTAAATGCAAACATCCATCAAAATTGTTTTCTTCCCAAATGTGTATTATCTTGAGAGAATGACATGAGATGCACATAACAATTATTTTAGTAAGTGCTGAGTAATAAGTATAGGGTAAAATTAAAATAAATTTTGCTTGAATTTAATGAAAATGTTAAATGTGTTAACAAAGTAATAAAGTTGCTAATGATATTAGTATTTTAAGTTTCATTGTCTAATCAAATTTAGTTTTTCTGAATGTCATTCAAAGATGTAGAGTAAAAAATATTTCTACTATAATTTACCATGTGAAAATCAATTTCTTAGATTTTACAATCTACTTACCTTCATTTAAAGTTTTTTTGTTAGCTATGATTTGTAAAATAATAGCTTCTGTTTAAATAAATGTTTTAGATTGGTTATTCTATTTGGTTTATAATGCTAGGAAGAATTCCAATATTTATCTTAAAGAACACAACACATTTCTCTATATATACTATTCTTTATAGTTTTTCTTGGAATATATTACATATATTAATTACAAGCATTTTCTGCAGGATCATAATTTACTTTCTAGTAATTTTTATTATAGAAATAATCCACCTGTAAATGCTTGCTTATTAGAATTTATAATCGTGTGTTTCTCTTCTAGATACTTAAATAATTTTGCATAGTGTTTTGTATGTCTCTTCCTTCTATTAAAATAAAATTTTGGTTTCTTCTGTGTATAAAATCAATCTTTCATGATAATTTCTTAGAGATGTAATATAAAAAATTTAAGAATTCATCAAAATTTATAATTTTTAATTTTTTCTAACATTAGAAAATAAAATTTCGATTCAGTTTTATCTCTTAACAGATATAAGAATAATTTCTTCTGAATTAAACGTATGTTTTTATGACATACTATGGAATTTTTTAATAACATTGTTTTGTTTTTTCAGTGGTTTGTTGTTTCCATGTATAGTGAAATTTTCTAAATGATTTATAAATTCTGTCAGAATTAAAATATTTGTCTTAGAGAAGTTATTCTAATCTGAAGTATTTTATATAATCATTTTTCAAAATTTTGTTGCAACATTGTCTTATGACTACAATATTTATAATTGCCAATTTTCTGTCCTGGAGTTGGAACTCCATTATCTGAAAATCTTACCAGTAAAATCTTTAATTTAACGACTGCATTATTGAAATATATGAATTTCAAAGCAAAATTCAAAGCTGAGGGGAATGTGTTTAAGCTAAACATTAATATAAAAAAATAATTCATTGAAGTTAATAAGAAATGTCTGATTTTACTAATTTGTCAATTTATGAAGTGATATTTCTAATCTTCAAAGAATAATTTGGATGTCCTAACATGGTTAAATGTGTAATATCCCTTCAGATTTGTATGCACATTTTTTAGTTGAGAGTTTTCTAAAAATAAAGCAATGAAAACATTCTTGGTTCTCTTACCTTCATTGTGGAGATTTTCAAATTAATAAGGAATATTCTTAAGTGACATTAGAATTCGTTCATGTAATAAATTTTATTTTTGCTGTTACTTTGAAAAGTAAGCAGTAGTGGGACTGCCTACTAGAAAATAATTGACATTTATGTAGTGATCCAATTTGTCATCAGAATATATGATGCTGATTTTGAGAATAGAAAAATCTGGATTTTAATTTTGTATTCTATTAATATTAAATACAGTTCAAAGAAAAAGAATAAATGTTACTTGAGACCTGTTATATTTAAAATGATTGACATTTTCAAATTTTGCAGGAACAAAGCATTACGGTTAAATGCTTAGAGACTATCTTAAATTTAAAATGAATGTCAATTTTTGTTTTTAATTTAGAAAATTTTAGAGAACTTGCTAAATAATTTAAAATTAAGTTTTTAGTTTTTTGAAAATATGTCATAAATTCAAAAATGAACTCATTGATTTATTATTTTTTTAATTTTTCACTTGAGTTTATATATAAGTGATTAGAATAGTGAATGTCCATATATACACATTCAGTACAATAATTTTTATTGGTTTTTCTGATGGATAATCAAAGGTACTGTTACAGTGAAATAATAAAGATCCTATTAACTAATCTTTAAGAAAAATAGTTTAAAATATTCACTCAGATTCAAATACAGTAATCACTGTAAGAAAAGTAAAAAAAGCGATTAAACATAAGTTACAAACTGTATTCTGTATGATTATTCTAATTAATAAACAAATTGAAAACATTTAAAAGCTGAGAAATAATTATTAAATTGTAAACTATGATGTCTCAATGTAAGAGTAATCTTCCCATACTTTTCAAGTATAAATTGTTTACATTATCTCATTTTAAGATATTTCCAAAAAGGAAGAAATCTAAAAAATGTTTCTGCAGAAATGTCTTAAAATAATGTGTAACAAATTTTTTACTTCTGTTCATTTTCGTAATTTTTATTCTGTAATGTAAATTTCATATATATATATATCTAATATATAAAATTCTCGTGTCACAGTTTTCGTTGCCATACTCCTCCGAAACGGCTTGACCGATTTTGATGAAATTTTTTGTGCTTATCCGGTATCTATGAGAATCGGCCAACATCTATTTTTCACCCCCCTAAATGTTAGGGGTAGTACAACCCTAATTTTTTATTTTTATTTTTTTGGTTAGTTCTGTAAGTTCCTAATAGATGGCGGTTTAGCATCTAAGTTGCACAGGTATTCGGCAGATTGCGACGTGTTTATTATCGAGAAAATTATCGTGCGCGCGGAAGCGCGTGGTTAAATATAGAATTTACATATATTTTCATGATGTATAATGATACTATAACAATTTTTCGTGAATCATTTTCATAATTATACTTTGTATTGTGTTATTATTGTGCAGTACTATGTTTGAATATTTTTAATATTATAAATAGTAAAATAAAATTTTATTTATTACTGTTTTTCTCTACTAATTTTCATACCACCTCGAAAATATGTAAGTATTTCTTGATAGGCTTTTATTATTTTTTATTTTTATTTTATAATTTGATAATTATTAATTTATTCAGTAGAACATTTTGATCTAATTTATTTATTCAAATGATAAATTCTTTTAATTTTTTTTATTTCAGTATAATGCCGCGGAAAAAATTTTTAGTTTTAATATAATTTAAAATTAAAATAATAATAGTTCGATGTCAATGTTATCTACCTCATTTATAACAATTTATTTTTAGATGTCTTTAATTTATATAGTATATTTTATAAGTAAGTCACTGATTACAAACTATAATTTAATATAAGATGAATAAAATGTAAATTCAGAAAGTATATGTTGATTTGTGCTTAATTTCAAAATTTCGGTACTTTACCTATTACTATTAAATTTTGGTGAAACGTTTTATTTTTAATCTCCTATGAATGAACCTATTCTAAATTTTTTTAGAAAATATTAATTTGATTGAACCCAAAAATTAGTAAAAAATTGATTCAATGTATTTTAAAAACTCAGCCACTGCAACACGCGTGGCTGGGTCAGCTTGTATATATATATATTCCAATTCTTATGTCTACTTTTAGTTTTATTCCTATAAGCTAATTATTTTCATGCCTTTAGCTGTTTTATTATTAAAATCTAATACTGTGTCATTTTTCTGTATTTAAGAAGCTTAAAACTTTGCTGTAGCCTAGCCCTATATATCAAACAATAAACAGCGCATCAGGTTGAATTTACCCTTATTATAAAGAAGCCTTGTTGACAGCCAAGTGGTTAGCTATCTAGCCTCCAGTTCAACAGTCTGAGGGTTTAATTTCTTCCTTGGGCTTGAATGTTTGTAATGGTTTGAAGTCCATTTTAAACTGTAAATCTAATTTAATTAGCTCCCATATGCAAAATATGATAGTTAAAAAAAACCAAGAATAGCGAATAATACTTTGTAACTAGCTTCAATATTATTTACAATATCCTATAATGATGCTCTTCTAATTTTATCTGATACACTGCATTTATTCTGATTTCTTGTAAATATACTGTCTGGCACAAAAATAGCTCCCACAAAGTATAGTCTGGTATGTGGTAGATGCTATGGTGACAAGAGTTATCCATTTCAAATGGATAGGTTTAGTCACTAAGATTGACTAATAATTAGTGGTTTAAGGTGCTGTGAACTTGAAATATTTAAGGTTGCCTCATATTATTCATAAAATGTTCAATAAGCCAAAGGTTCGTGTTGCCTTTCTTCTGGCTCTTTCTGTTGAAAGTAGAACGTGTCTTGTTTCTACAGCAACAGTGAGACAAATTGGTTGGAACTTATCTTGAAATGGGCAGACAGTATATTTATATATAATTACTCTTCCAAGTATTTGAATACTTCGTAATCTCAAACAAAGTTCTACTGCATATTTCTGTGGCAAAAAAAATCAGTGTGAATCATGTGGTATATCTTACATATATGTATATAATGTTCGAGAAAAAGTTTACAAAAACACCTATAGCTGTGTATCAAAGTCTTTTGAAAGTATACCATGAGATGTGGAAGTAATTTCATTGTTTAAGAAAATTAATTTATTGTAAATTGAATAACTCATTTTTTATATAAAGTTTATTGTTTAGTTTATTATTGTGTATATTATGTATCCAAATTATTTTGTGCAAACACTCTATTTTAAAATATTTTAATATTTTCATAAAATTTTCAGATAATGCCTTACAAAAATTGTAGATGATGTCTGTTTTGCTGCTGTGAACTTCTAATGCTTAATTTAGCGATCAAATATTCATTTGAATAAGAATTTCCTGTATGCCATAATTATATGAATGTCAAGAGATTTACCAGCATTTAAAAATGTTTTACAAAATTGTAAGTATACATAATCATAGGAGAATTAAGGGAACAAGTTCAGTATCTATACACTTGGCGATTGTGGCGAAATTTTTTGTCGCCAAGCTAGGCGCGCGTTTATTAACACGGGAAATTTCCCGAAGTTCGATCAAAAAATAAGCATTTCAGAAAATTTAAAAAGGGAAATAAATATAAATAATGGACTTACTTGATATGAAGTTAAGCTGACATGCCGATTGATATATTTATTTCAACATATTATTCGTTTGTCACCAGTGTCACATTTCAGTAAAAATTATTATCTAATTTTACAAAAAAAAACATGCAAAAAATATTTTTCAAATATATACATTTTTTAAAATTTAAAAAAAAAACATGAATAAAATATTTTTTAAATATATACACTTTTTAAGTAAATAAAAATGAAACACGAATACAGTAAAAAAATACATGTAAGCAATAGAATTTAAATAAAATAATTACACCTTCTCCAAGTCCAATTTCCATTAAAAAATTAATTAATATTTGCGAATCCTAAATTAATTAATAATTTGAAATCCTGAGCAATTTGAACTAAAAAAAATTCTTTTAACAATTCTGGTTTTTCCAACTGTTGGTCTAGAGCTGGAAAAAGTAAAAAATCCGTCATTATTATTTTTAATTTTTGCTAATATAATTTGTTGATATTTTTCAACAAAATTTTTAACATGAGACATTTTTAATTATAACAATAAAGTAATTAAAACAATAAAAAGATGGTAATAAATTAAGTAAACAAAATAAGAAAAAAAGAATATTTAACAATTTTAAATATATAAAATAAAATATCGTTTAATAAAAAAATATATATTAAAATTAAATGAAATAAAAGTAAATAATGTAAAAGAAATAGTAAAAAAGAAAAATTTAGGATGTTTGGACGCTGGTGACAACGAAACACAACAGCGGGAAATCCACTAATTGCAGCAGCAATAGTAAACGAAAGTAAAATGACTACCAATTAAAATGTAGAACAAATAGCAAAGAAAGTTCTGGAAGTGAAACTGAAAAAGCTATTGCCACTAAAAAAAAACAAATATATAACGTAAAAATTATTTAAAACACGAGAAAAGCGAAATCTGGCAACAAAAAAAATAATAATAGTAACAAAAACTAAATTTGGCAACACTACAATAAAAACAAAAGCTGAAATCGGCAACACTACAACGAAAGCAACGGTTTCCAGATTTGGCGAGAAATCATTTGTAATGGGATACTGAACTTGTACCGAATAAAGTAATATGTAATATTAAAATTATTTTTTCTTTGTAATCCTTGGCTACTTATGATTTTGAAACCTTATGACACTACAGAAGTTTAAGGATGTCTGAGCAATGATCTTACAATGGCACCCAAACCAAGCTGATATCAGTTAGATTAGAGATCTTTACCACGACAATGCTATTAATCATTTCCAGAAAGTTTTAAAAAAAGCAAAAAACAATTGACATTGGACATGATCTTTGATGCCCCTAAACAAAAAATGAAAAGAACTGATTAATATGCAAGACTATACATGTGTATTTAATTTTTTAATTTACTAAAAATTATACATACTTTACAAAAAATATATGGTAAATCAATGATCAGTTAACAAACAGTTCAGATAGCAAACATAGTCTTGTGATAGGTTATGTTCATTAACCAGTCACCCTCTGTATTTAATTTTAATAAAATCGCTTCTTTCCTAAACTGGATTTTCACTGTAAATGTAGGCTATGTGCATTGGTATGCTGCATCAAAAATTTTAATTTGGGCATATGTGAATCTCGAATTTATTTAAATTGAAAACTGTTTTTAATATCATTTACGATGAAATCAATAGAAATATCTCCATTTCAATATCCCATGTCATGAAAAATTTCAAGTTTAGGTCTTTGAATTCTAACAAGTAATATGCAGCTTGTCCTATTTTGGTCCTTGCGCCACAAAACCTTACCAATCTGACAAATAACAAATCAAGTAATTTAAGTAAAATGTAGCAGCTTTTTTTATTATTGTGTAATATGTTTAAAATTAATAATGTTGGTAACTGTTAAAGTTAAAATTAGCACCATTAGAAATACATATAAAATATCAAGCAGATTTTTATTGATTATGTTACGATGTTAATATTTAATTTGCAAATCTAAAACTTTGCTATAATTTTGTTAATATATTTTCCTGTATTAAATTTCAATATAATTTAACTTGAAAAATAAAGTTTAACTTCAATTAAAAATTTTTTAGCAATCTTTGCATTAAAATGAAACTTATGGAACTGAAATAGAATAGATACAAATGGATTGCATTTCCAACAGATGCTGGTAGATAGCTTTCAACTACACATATAATAAAAGGATGTATTCAATTAAGATAATACAAGAAATAATACATTAAATAATCCTTTATTTATCTCTAGTTACCAGAATTGATTGTTCTGTAACTATCGTAGAAAACATAAATTAAAAACGAATGGAAATAGATTTTAAAATCAAAGTAATTGGGCTCAAATAGAGCAAGATACTGAAATATTTTTAAAGGAATATACTTTTAAAAGAATGCACCACAAAACCCAACCAATTTAACTAGTAACAAATCAAGTAATTTGAGTAAAATGTGGATTTTCTTGTTATTGTGTAATGTGTTTAAAATGAATACACTGTTTGTAACTGCTATAGTTAAAGTTAGCACTATTAGAAATACATTTGAAATATCAGCAGATTTTTATTTGCATATCATGATGTAAATATTTAATTTGCAAATCTAAAACCTATGATTTTGTTAATATATTTTAGTGTATTAAATTTCAATATAGTTTCTATTCTGTATAATTTGTTTTCTTTCATTATTAAGTTTGTACTCTAGATAGTGATTGAATTAATGGTAACTGGATGTTAACAGATTCAAAAAAGGTTAAGAATATCAATAAAAATTAGATTTTCTTTTGAAAATGCACTTGTTTGTCTTGTTTTTAAAATTAACTTGGATTCCATTCAAAATCTAAAAGATAGAAATAATTTAAAAAAGAAAGGACTTAACAGTTTCATAGAAGAAATTAAATTAGAACTATTTATATAATTTCAAAATTATATTGAAGATTTTTTTTATGATGATGATTGTTTAGTGATTGGCTAAATTTATTTTATTTAAATTTGCTTCCAAATAAAATTGTCCTGTATGAAAAGTAGTTAATTTGCTTTTCTTTTTTTCTCATGGCCAAGGCCTTAAACTTTGGTTTTTTATGAGTAACTGTTTAAGAGTAGAAAATTCAATTGTAATTAAGCATGTCATGAATATCATAACAAAATTAATTAGTTGACAACTATATGGTAATTAGCATAACTGTTTTTCTTGGCAAAAGTTCAATTATGCAGACAGCATAAACCTGAAGTTTCTTAAATTCCTTATTTTTCACAATGTTTTACTTGAATCCCTTTAAAATTTCTATAATAAGATGTTTCCTTTAAAAATGAAGCTGTCAGTATTTTTTAAATAAGCTATTGTTCCACTGTTTTCTCCCAACAATCATTCTTTTCTTTTCAATATCATGACAGCTGATAACATAGTACTGTATTAATCATGGGTGCTGTTTACAAGAACATTCCAGACTGCTGAAGATTTGTGGCCAGCTTTTATTGTTTGGGTATACAGTGTATGAATAAGGCCTGTATTCTGCCACAACTAGTAAAATGTATACTGCATACATAATATATATACATAAAGAAGAAAAAAACAATTCTATGACCTATTTCCTTTGTATGAAACTTTACAATCAAACCTAAATTGAATTTGACTATTAAACTCAATTTCTATATGCTTTCAATTTTATTCTATCTATAATGTTTATTGATAAATTGAATGAAAATACTCATGATTGCTCTAAACTTACAGCATGTGTGTTATTTCAATTCTTGAAATTTCATTTTTGCAAAAATATTGCTTGATAAAAATTGTTAAATTAAAGTTTACCTTTATTTGTAAAATTAAAAATCCATGAAAGGAATTTAAAAAAAAATTAATGCACGATTATAGTTTTGATGTTTCAGTCAAAAATAAAATTTATATACTAAAATTCAATCAATGATTTTATGACACAATTATCTAATTCTTAATTAAAATTGTCATTTTACAAGTAAAAGCACTATACATTTAACGTTATAATTTTTCATAAATTTTAATTATAAGAGTTGTTAATTTTTAACCGAACCATCCAATTTTATGGAGATCTTGAATTGATTAATTCAGGAACACGGTATGAATATTTAAATTCTAATTGGTAATGAAATGTAAAATGTGATGGTGCATATTGTATTCTTAATCGACCGATGGCTGAGTAGTTAAGGTTCCTGAGTTGTGGGTCCTGGGTTCAAATCCAGGTTCAGGCATGGATGTTACTTTCTCTCTGTGTTCCTCTGTCTTTTCTTCTGAGATGATGTATGAATGTGACTCACCCTATGAACAGATTTGTGGTGGTATGGTGTGGATAATGCTACTCGTCTCCGTGAGTTGGTTCACAGGTGCCCACTTGGTAATGGCAAATGAGTTGAAATTTCCAGCCTTGTTGTGGTAAAGGATTAGTCTTCCAATGCCCGCCATTGTAAAAAAAATATTGTATTCTTAAATATAGAGCATAATTTTGCAGCTCTATGTATTGCAAATTTTAAAAATATTTTGTTAACTTAGCTTTGAGAAACAATATATCTATTAACTAGAATTTGTTAAGAACAAGTTTTTAATAATAGCTTAACTAACAACACTGGTGACAATTTAAATAGTAGAAAAAAATTCTTAATTTTTTCCTTAAATTCAAATGTTATACGAAAAAATTTAAAACTTGTAGAAAATGGGCTTTAAGGCTTCTTAAATTGATACAAAAAACATTTTCCCAGTACTTATTTTCTATCAATTGTATCTCCTTTCATTACACTTTAGTTAATTAAAAGAAGTTTTATTGTTTAAGTATGTAAGTGTTAATTACTTGTGCAATAATTTATCGCCTAAAATGAATGCCTTTGTTTTGTATTTGGCACAAAAATCTGGTTTATATTCATGTAAGGTTTTTTATTTTGTGTTTACTATAGCGTATATTCATTACTAACCAAATGCATTAGAGCTATTTCATTCTCTAATAAAATTTTATTTAAATTCATGTTTTGTGCATTGCTTTAAGAACTCTGAACAGTTCTAGCTCTATTAACTTTTTAAAAATTTAAATATTGTCTAATATGGGTGTGGTAAATGATTGGATTTTGCAATATAGTGGTGACTTCAAAAAATTGGCGCATTCGCTAAATAGAGAATTCATTATTAATGTGAGCCCCAAGAATTCAAGTAATTGTCTTAAATGTTGGATTTAAAACATTTTTAAATAATAAAACTGAAGGTATTAAAGAACTGATTCTTTGCCGTTTGGTCTATTTTGAAACTTTAGAAATGTGTATAGGATTAACAAATTTTCCACCGTCATAGCTTTCTTAAGAATTGGATATTGTTCCAGTTAAAAAAATGTAACTACATTTATTGTATTTAGAATTAGTAAACATCAATATTAATTTAAAAACTCGCAGTATTTAATTTAAATGCCAATTCTTGCAGCATAAGTAGCATTTGTAAAATTTTCTGTGATTCTTAGGAAGTAAGTCACAAAGGGCTTTATAATTGGGTTTATTTTTTTAAATTTTATGTAAAATAACTTTTTGTACTTTTTAAGAAATTTATTGATATACTTAAATTTAATGTTTATTTCCAGCTTCATAGAATAAATCATGAGACTGCTTGTTTCTTCATTTCTCTTTTCATAATTCTCACTGAATGTGCAAATGCATTTTATGTACCTGGAGTTGCTCCAGTTGAATTTAAAAAAGGGGATAATATAGAAGTAAAGGCAGTAAAAATGACTAGCACATTAACTCAACTTCCATATGAATATTATTCTCTTCCATTTTGTCGTCCAAAGAAAGGAGCTATAGTGTACAAATCAGAAAATTTAGGTAAGTTTTTTTTTTTCTCTTTCCTGCATAGTGAAAATTTCTTTAAATTTACTTTGTATCAAGTGTGAAATGTTTTTAACCTGTGTGATAATGGAAAACTTTAATCTCATCAAATACATATTTCCATTTCAAAAATCTCAAAAAAGAAATCTAATTTAGAAGTCTAAAACTTCAACAAATGCAGAAAATAAAAATTAAATCAAATGTAACTTTTGCTTACTGTTAAAACTTATTTACTCTTTGTTGAATCAATCCTCACAAGATCGATTATAGATACAATGAAATTAATAGAGGTAGGCAATGTGAAATTGATTGTGGCAAATGACTAACAGAAATAATTTTGGTGCCAGATTTTAATAACTAAATGCTGGAAATTGTTCTCTGTCATAAAGAGAATAAAAGTTTAAAGGTTTAGAAATCAAACTCTGGCTTAAAATATTATCTGGTTTTTGTTAAAACTATTATTATTGTTCCTTGAGTGTCCTTGGTTATTAGGATTTATTTTACCTTTTACCATTTGATGATTCCTCTGAAAGTGTCGCCTCATCAGATACAAAAAATGCTTGAAAGGAAATATTTTCTGCAATAATATTCTCTGTAGTATAACATATACATACTCTTATGTTATATATCATTCAAATATTGTTTTTATTCTTGTGCTTCTGTGTTAGCCAAACTAGCAGCTGGATGGTTAATGCTTTTACATTTGGTTCAACAATTTGTGTGTTCAAATTTAACCTAGGATAATTATAGTGGCTTGGAATCCACTTTTAACATTTGGTTCTTATCGAATTAGCTCTTTTGTGCAAAAAGTAACTATAGAGAAATTAACAAACAGACAAAACTTTTATGTTAATTTTAAATGAGTCGAAGAGTTGTTTCTAAAAATTGATTTTAATATTTTTTAGAACAAGGAAAAATGAAAACTATTAAAAGCTGAGGTCATTTAGGAGGTTAAATTAAATTTTCTAGTAGCTCAATTTATAGACTCTTTAACATAATATTTTAACCATATTCAATTAAATATTTAATTTTAAAAAATGTTGAAATGTTTTTATTCATGTAGCATATTAAATTTTATTAATTTTGCCCTTTATTTTATGCAGTATTTATGTTCATACTAAAACTAAATATTTATGATATATGAAACTCTGAAACCAGGAAATCAAAACTACATTCACATACATGTGTGTGTATATATATATATATGTAATGCTCTTGTTTCTCTTGCACACATATTGTAATAAAATAAATTCAAGATTGTCTTTTATGCTATTAACTTATTTATAGGGGAAGTTTTAAGAGGTGACAGAATAGTTAATACTCCATATGAGGTCCAAATGGCTATTGATCAGCCATGCCGTGTTCTATGTAATAATCCTAAAACTCCCCTGAATTGGTCTGTTGCTGAGTCAAAGTTAGTTGCAAACAGAATACAGCATCAATATTATGTACACTTGTAAGTTCTGAAACCAAATTTTGTTTTAAATGTTATGTGAAACTTATTAAATATTTCAAAATAAGTGGCATAAGTGTTTATTTAACATATTTTTTAAATTCCTATTTATGATCATGCTGTGTTATAAGTTATGTGAATGTAAAATAATATTTAGGATGAAAGAATTATTCTCTGAAATTAAGAAATATAAAATTTTCTGTAGGTTGATCGATAATCTGCCATGTGCTACAAGATTTGATTACAGTGATGGGACACCATTATATGAGCATGGTTATAGATTAGGGTTTGTTGAAAAAGGAATTGTAAGTGTTATTTAACTATTTGATTTAATCATTAGCATAAATCTTCAATGACACATTTATCTCTAATTTTTAAAATGTGAATACAAATGTCTAATTCTTCCTGCATTAATTATTCAGCATTCTTGATCAGTTTAATGCTTATAATTTGTTTCATTTAGTAAATATTGCTAATATTGGGAATTCATTTATTTTTTAAGTTAATCAAATCAAAATGTATTATAAAGTAATGAAACTTCTCATGGTTTTTTTAACTTTTAAAGGGTTTGAATTTTTTCCAAAAATAAAAATACATTTATTAACAATTTAATTTTTTTCCTAATTCTAAAACTCTCACTTTAAGAATATAATTTACTTATTACTGTTTTAATTTGAAAATTTTAAGGCTTATAGTCACATATAGTTTGAAATACCCTCTTTTTTTATTAATTCTTGCAATATCTTTTTTCTTTAAATGCATTTAAATATTGATTTTTTATAATATGGAATTTTTTTTTAATTGTGATATTTATAAGCAAAAATTTTAATTTAAAATACCAAAACTTCAAAACAAATACTGTATTCTTGTGTATATAATCAATTGATTATATTTATTAAAATGTTTGGAATGCTGTTGTGCATATTATACACTACCATAGATAATCTGATGAAAAATATTCTCCTTCAGAAAAGTTACAATAAAATTTTAAAAGAAATACCATTTATGTTTTGCAAAATAAATAACAGATGAAGCGGAAACCTTACATGACTCGGCTTGCAAATTTCAGCTGTAACCATTTTTGTCTAATTACATTCAAAAATGAATTAATTCATTTGTTCATGACACTTGTCTAGTGTCTTTTCGCATATAGTTTTGATCTGAACTGTTTTGTTTTAAATATATTCAAGTTCATATATTGTCATGTGGAAGGGAAAGCATCTGAGTTATGGAGCAGATTTTAAACTAAAATTATAATAAATGCAGTTTAAAAAAAAATGGTGATAAGCTTGCTAATGTAAGATGAAAAACAAAGCATACATAGTACAAAAGAAGAGATGTATATAACAGTCAGAAGAGATGTAAATAATCCATTTTTTGCATTTAATTCATAACTAAACAAATATATTTTATTTTTAAAACATGTATAACTGTCTTTTAAAAGTTACCAAAAATTGATATGCTTTACTATAATTTTAGAATTATCACACTTGGCAATCAATTCGGTTCATTCATCTCAGTTTATCACATTTGAAGATGAGATATATCCAATTAGGAACCAATCAGATCTTTTTCATAATAAACGATTTTTCTGTACAAGTTATTACATTAATCACACTGTGTTTTTTAGTTTGACTCCACATTATGAGCAGTATATATTTTCGATTATTCACCAGAAAAATTGACAAGGATTATGCAATCCTTTTTTATTTAGAGAAAAGGCCTTGTTGATAGTATGCTGCTGCAAATTATATATAAATCCCATACTTTCCTGTATATATATATATACAGGGTGATTATAAAAAAAACTTTGCCAACATCTGCACTTCTAGCGTCCATTCTATTTAACCGATCAAGATGATATTTGAAATATAGTTCTTTTGAGATATGCGCTCGAGATTCTGTGAATGGCAACACAGTGGCCCTCGCGGTTACAGTTATAGTGACAGAAACTCAAAATTTTTGAATGGCAACGTCTACTTTTTACCATCGCAAAATGTTCAGCACATGCGAAAACCCTAAATAGCGTTGAAACGGTACCGATATGTCTAAAAACGGACGTGTTCTGCAAACACCAAAAAGAGTTCTGAAAACTGGCCAATAAAATACGATCTGGGCGCACGCAATAAATTTGCATGTGACAGAGTCAAGAAACCAATCACAGAACGCCGGTTGTCAGATATTCAGCGTAGGAAACCTATAAAATACCAAGCGGGTATGCGAAGTCGTCATACACCAGCGATGCACTACTCTCTAAGAAAATGGAAATCAACTTTTAAAAATTTTCTCACATCATCTTTTGCATAAGCACGAATCAGATCATTCTCTTTTATTAGAATTCATCAAATTTTAACATCATTTTTCAAAAATTTTCAACTAATTTCTACACTTCAAGACTTAGAAAAATTTTCCAAATCATCACCTAAAGATCCAACTCAAGCGGCCAATCAACGCTTCCTCCGAGACCCCGGTCTCACCCCTCCACACCTCCGACTCCACTAATAGCCAATGGCCTCACGGCAAATCACAGATGAAGAAGAAAAAGCTTTCGAGCTGAATCTTTGACAAATTCCCGAAATCGAAGTCGTCATTCGGGAACTCGCACATGCCGACGATGAGTCTTCCTAGGAAAGTTCGCGGTGAATTGATCAAACTCTATTACCAAAATGGGATGAACGCTACGGAAGCCTTGCGTGTGTATCGCCGCAATCATCGACAACGACGCGGCCCATGTACTCTGCAAGCTCTGCGTGATTTAGTGCGGAAATTCGAAGATACAGGCTGCACCTGTGACAAACAGCGCTCTGGACGGCCAACTGTTTCTGAGGACGTTGTCGTGGAAGTGCACCATACAGTGACTGCAGGACACACAGAAACCGCAAGAGGCATAGCGCGCGTGTTGGATACTCCGAACTCAACGGTCCGCAAGCTCTTGCGCTCGGTACTTCATGTTTCCCTATCGGTTCCAGCGCGTCCAGATGTTGGAGCCGGGTGACCCACAACAACGTCTGGACTTCGCAAATGCATTTTTGTTACGATATGATGCGGATAACGACTGGCCACTTCGCATACTATGGACGGACGAGGCGCATTTCACCTTAAATGGCAGCATTAACACAAAGAATTGTGTGCACTGGGGAGAGACGAATCCTCATGCTGTGGCGCCAGTACCATTATTTGACGCCAAAGTGACTGCGTGGTGCGGCATTACAGCTACATTTGTTCTGGGCCCGTTCTTCTTTGAGGAAACGACCCCGACTGGCCCTGCAACATGTTCTGTAACGGGCCCTCGGTATGCAGCCATGCTGAAAAATTATGTCTTACCGGAGTTGCGTCGGCTGAATGCACTCAATGACATTGTTTGGATGCAAGATGGCGCACCTCCACATATAGCGAGGTCAGTTAAAAGGCTCCTGGATCAGCATTTTGGTGATCGCATCATCTCGCGCTATTATCCTTTTCCGTGGCCTGCGCGATCCCCAGATCTGACGCCTATGGATTTCTGGTTTTGGGGCTATCTCAAATCCAGAGTTTATCTGTGCAATCCTCAAACATTGTCGGACTTAAAGGATTCTATAGGGCGTGAGATTAGAAACATCCCTCGTGCCATGTTGCGTGCAGCGACATTGTCCACCTTCTCCCGCATGCAATGCGTAATTGCCTGTGATGGCACTCATGTGGAAAATGTTTGAAATTAATAGAGATTTTTTTTCTCTATGTGTTCTCATCATTTAGCAGTGTCTTGTCTCTGTCGTATGCATTATTCCTCCGTGCGCCTTGAAGAACTGTTTGTATGTGTATAACACGTCGGTTTTCGGACATATCGGTACCGTTTCAACGCTATTTAGGGTTTTCGCATGTGCTGAACATTTTGCGATGGTAAAAAGTAGGCGTTGCCATTCGAAAATTTTGAGTTTCTGTCACTATAACTGTAACCGCGAGGGCCACTGTGTTGCCATTCACAGAATCTCGCGCGCATATCTCAAAAGAACTATATTTGAAGTATCATCTTGATCGGTTAAATAGAATGGACGCTAGAAGTGCAGATGTTGGCAAAGTTTTTTTATAATCACCCTGTAGGTGTGTGTGTGTAAGTGAGTGAATGAATGAATGGAATATTTAATTAAGATTGGCTTCTATTTGATGACCCAATATACTCTTACTGAGAATTAGAAAAGAATTGAAGTACTGAAGATCAGAAATTTGGTTTCTGAATTTTTTTTTTATTTTTTAGAATCATTTATTAATTATTCAAGTTAAATTTTTTTAATTTTATTTTTTATGTAAAATATTTTACACATAATGTCTATTTAGTTATTGTTTGATATTTTTGAGGTGTGCATTTTATTTTAAGAAAACACTTCTTATACACAGAATGTAAAATATTCAAGAAAAATTAATTTTTATAATAATCCCAGTATTACCTTTATTTTTGATAATTCACATATTTTAAATTCAATTTCAATGCACACATTGCATGATGTATTCTTTTGTTTGCTTATATTTTAATTTTTCTTCTATATTTATTTTTTGTATATATTTCCTACAGAATTGTTTTTACAATCTGCATTTCTTTCTTTTGTTTAGCCATACATCAATAATCACTTGAAAATCATTTTGAAGTATCATTCCCAGCCAGGGTAAGTGAAATTGATTGCAGGTTTTGTAACAAAAAAATTTGTTATTTAGTTTTAATTGAAATCATTAAATATCTAATTTGGAAGCACTATTGTGCAGAAAAGAAAAATAGAGATCTCATTCTTTCCCAGTTTTCTATTACATTAACATACATTATTTATTGTATTTTAATTACTATAATTATGTCTATTATAAATTTGCCACTTTCAAAAACATTCTCTACACTTGCAGTTTTTAGTCTATGGTAAGAAAAGAAGGAATAATTCATTTGTGAAAATTATAGCTGTAATTTGTAAATGTTTTAATAATTCTGGACTTTCTACTCTATTAGTAATCATTTTATCTCATTAATCTTTAGTTTAATTTTGTTCTTGGATGATTCATATGGATTAGAATCTACTTTAAACCTGTAGGTCCATTTTGAATTAATTATCGTATACAAAAAATTATTATACTACAGCATGATCTGCATATTTTGTATTATGTATGTTTAAAATGCATTGTGACCAATACTATAATTTGGTTAGAAAATAAAGAAATTTGTCGTTGAGAAATTTGTTAAGTCATCAAACATGCATGCAACCATTTCTGTTATCAAATTTAACTTTTTAGATCTTCTATAGAAATAAGAACTCTTTTTCTAATTATGAAATTTTATTGATATTTCATGAAAAGTATGCTGAAATATTTATTTAACGATTAATGAATATGCATAAAATTTAAGTTAGTCTCCTTAAACACATGAGAGGAGAGGGAGAAAAAACAGGTGTTTAATTTTCCCTGTAAGACACGTTTCTTAGATTAATAGTAGTGTTTAGTGTGGTAAATCAATCATTGTCTTGATTTGAAAAATTGGTTTATCACTCAGTAGTTTAGTTGTTTGGTTAAATTACTGTTTAAGAAAGGTTATATTAACTTTATCTTAATGCTTGGTTTTGTTATATTTCTATTACTCAGGCTACTGCACTAAACTTTGTAAAGCTTAAAGCATATTTTTCAACATGGAATATTTTAAAAAAGACCATACTAGTCTATTTTTAATGGTTATTTTTATTAATATCATGTAAATATTCAATCTCTTTATACTCTATCAAATTCTGAGTTTTTGCATGAATTCATTCAAATCTTCATTGTGCATAATTTTTACATATCTTTCTAATTTTACTTTATCATTTTGTTGTGTTATCTTGATATTATGTTTTTAATAAATGATATTAATTGTACATGTACATCATATTTATTAAAAATGCCTTAAATATTGAGGAATTCTTTCACCATAGAATTTAAGGGAATTCAATATGTAATACATACTGGAGCACATTTAGATTAACTATGTGTAATTGTGAAAAAGGAAATATTTTTGAATTTGAACAAAACTTTGAGTATTTCAACTTCCTGTCACTTTGAAAATGTTATTTCTGATAATAATGATTATTGATTAATCTCTTTATTTTATATACTTACTTTTTCCATTTGTTCTTTTAATTTTTTGTGCTAATTTTTAATAAAATACTAAAGTTGCCTTATGGTTTGTTTCATTTGTGTTTATTGAAGGCTTAACACATTAAAATTATCAAATAGAAATAATTTGTGATTTCAAGCTCTTAACAAAATTAATACTTGAAATCAAATTACTTTATACATTAAACAAATAGTTTATATATATATTTACATATTTTAGTTCTGTTTTTCTCCAGTTTTATGCTGGAGTCGTCTAATACTGTTATTTATATTCAAGGAGTTTCTTTGACAATTTTATAAAATCTAGTGGCATATAAAATCTAGTTAAAGCAATTTTGTAAATTAATATTTAAATTATTACTATGAATTAAAACATTGGTTTAAATTTTGATCTTGAGTTATTTTATGAAAACCATTGTTCCAAGTAAATATCCTATTACTTAATCTGTGTTATTAACAATCTTCTTAAAAGGGACAATTATTTATTTACTGAAAAACTGAACAAAAGAATATTGGATGTTGTATATATGAGTATTGTTTGCTATGTGCTGAATAATGTGCACTCTGAGAATATAGTAAAATACTTATTATAATATGCTTTATTTCATTTTTAATATAATTTACTTTCTCATTTAGTGAAAACTACCGAGTTGTTGGTTTTGAAGTAGAAACAAGAAGGTAAGTAAAATTCGAATCTGACAATAGTTGCTTTTATAAATATTTTTAATTTCAAATATTTTCAAATTAATTAGGTTTTGAAGTAAAAACAAGAAGGTAAATTTAATTGAAATCTGAAATAGTTATTTTTATAAATATTGTTAATTTTAAATAACTTCAAATTAGTAATTTATGTTCAAGACTTAATATATTTGCTTAGTATAGGCTTAATATAATTCTTTATTCTAAAATAATATTTGATAAAATATTCAAATTAAACATGAAAATTTTTTAATGAATTTGAAATAGGTTTTTACATTATTATTTATTCAACTTATCATACATGTATAAGAAGACATTCCTCTGACCTTTAAAAATTCAACACCAAGGATAAAAATAATCAAAAAATATATTAATTTCATGCAGGCTTATGTTTAATTAAAAACATAAAAGTACAGCCTTTAGAGTAATACTAAGTATGTCAATATTAATCATCCCGATTACTAACTACTGGCAATAATATTTTACACACTCTTACAATGAAAGAAAGAAGGTTTTGATGTTTTATTTGAGAATAGCTGTTATGTGTACCATATTTCTGTCTTCACTAGTAGTGGTGTAAAGAAATAATTAAATTATTTCCTTTCAGAAATTTTTGCCTCCTGCATGTATTGATTATATTTTTGCAAAGAGAATTGACAATCTCTTTAGGCAATATTTCTTACCTTATTAAGCTCAGAGTTGTGTTTGAGTGACACTATATTTTAAGAAATATACTGAAATTAAATATTTAAAATATTCCTTTAAAAATCCAATTATTTTAAAGTAATAATCTTTCAATCTTTTATATACAATTTGTAAGTGGAATGTTATGTGCTTATCATGTGCACTAAACAAATTAAAATATTGCTTTTGATTCAAATGTATTTATAAAAATTAATGTTTTTGCAGTGGTGAAATATGAAAAATATTGTATTCAGACTAATATCATCATCAAATACCTTCAAAAATCACATCTAAAATTTGTTTCTTAAATAAAATGAGGCTTTGTAAGCTTAATAAAGACTCTGATTTTTACAATTAATTACTGAAATTTACATCGTTATCAAAATGAACTCTGCTCAAAAAAAATTAATAGAGCAAACATTTTTCCAACAATTTTTTTTCAAATTTAAGAAAATCTTTGCCATTGAGCAATGCATTGGCATAAAATGAAGAAACAAATACAGTTCTGAAAAAAGACAGTATTATAAGAAAGAACTTAAGCTTTTAGAAGCAATAAAGAGGGCATGAAAGGATGCTAAAAGCAACAGTTTGCTTACATGTTTTTTGGAAAAAGCAGATTTTTTAGAAATGATGCAAAATGTTTAATATGAAATTGTGTCTCCAAATAGCTAAGTTTGCCACCACCTGTATTTAATAGATGTGATAAAGTTATATATTGGCCTGTGGAATACTGTAACATTTCTGAAAATGTGTAATTTCAATTCCTGTGCAGTTAATGAGTTCCTTCATTCCTCAACAATAGATTATTCAAGAATTTCAAACATACTTGATCAGATTCAAATGTCAAAAATATGTTGACCTTTCTGTGCATGCTATTGTTACACTTCAATCATGTTCACCATAAGACAAATTGTATTAGTCAAGTTTTATCATTCATTAAAATAATGGAATGGCTAATGGATACACTGTAAGTTCTCATATTAAGCCTCAATATCCTATCAACCTAACTTTAATCTATAAATAATCATTCAGCATGTACATATTCCATCTAGATAAGATATTAGAATATATTAATCATCACGATATAGTAACTCATGAGTGACCTTGTCCTGGTCTGTATTACTATAATCTGTTTCTTGGAAATGATTCCATATATTTTTGCCATGATATTCCTTGTCACAACAAATGGCATCTCTCTTATTCTCAAAACAAATTCTGAAGAATTGAACTTCACATCTGAGTCAGCAACGAAAGTTTCTGCAAAATCAGATTTCCACACTTAAATCCTTTTTCTGATTTGTCATTTTTGTCACATCAGGAACTTTAATTTGCCTATAAAGTTTTTTCCTGCTTTCTTTTCAAATTTAGGTTATGAATATTTGATTTGATATTAGTTATTAATGTAAGTGTTGTATAAGTTTTAAAAACCACATGCTGCCCTTATTTTTATTGCAATCTGTTTAATTAAATCTTTCAAATATATATAATAAATCATTATGCTAGTTAAAGCTCCTGGACATTTAAATGTGTCATTTTTATCATGTTATGTAACAGAAAACTCTTATTAATGTGCATATTGATTGTTGCCTCCATGTATTCTAAAAATTTTGTTTGTTTTTGTTTTAGTAATATTACTTTTTGTTTAAAAGTTTTAACTATTTTTTAGCATTGATTATTCAAGTTTACAATTTACTGGCAATACTTGTTCATTTCCAGAAACTTATAAAAAGCAAGCTGTAAATATACAAGGTTAGTAAGTTTTCATTATTCTGTTGTTTAAAATGTTTCCTTGTGGAATAATTTATATCATATTAAATTATTGTACCAGATAATAGTATATTTTATTAATCATAAAATATGTTGTTACTGAAACACTAAAATTTTAATTAAACTTCGATTAATAATGCCAAAAATTTTGGTTTTTTATGTATTTGCTCAATTTTGCAATTCAAGCTCAATGAATAAAAAGTAATCGGGTTTTAAATTTTGTTGGTAATTATCAAATTTACAGAGGGAATACTAATTTGCATACTTTAAGATGATTGTATTATTTATAATTTATTAGTTCTCAAAAAAAATTAGAACTTAAATTATGCAACAAAATGAAAAATTAGCAGTTTTACAGGATATATGGACTTAATATTTTGATGGAATTAGAAACAATGTAGAATTTCTGACCGTATGTATATATTGAAACAAACATATGTGATTGAATCAAGTAGAATCAGTTTTTCATTCACAATGACATTCATTTCTCTATCATGAATATCCATCATTTAGTTTAATATTGCAAGAAGCATCTGGTCTTTGTTAGTGCTATTGAATACCATTCTAATTTTCTTTTTAAATCCGTAAGAGAAGACAACTAAATTAGTTAACTAATCAAAATGGTTAGTATCTTAATTTAAACAAATCTTTTTAAATGACATGGAATAAATGAATGAAGGAATGATTGCAAATTCATTCAAAAATTAATTGGTGAATTTATGTTTAATGGTATGTGAACATAAAAGATTTAAACACATTACTATCTTATCTTCCAAGTGACTTCTTTTTCTTAAATATTTCTAGGGTCTAAATTTTTATTTAATATATTTAAATATTTTTTTTCAAGATATATAATTAAGAATAATGATTATAAAAAAACAATGAAGACAAATATATCTTTAGTTACTTCTATTTCAGTGTATATCATTGAGACAAATTGTCAATTTATTATTTCCAAAATAAAAAACCACATAATCGCTGCTACAAATTTTAGCGAATTCAATCGTGAGGCATCCTACTTCAAAAGGGAAGAGGCATGCATGGATTTTTTGTCACGTTGAACAAATTTACTTTTTTCTTTAACAAATCTGTTTTATAACTTTACTAAATAAAAAGTGAGAAATAAGTAAAACAGGTTTAAAATTTTCATTAAGAACATTAAAAATTTGAGAAATCTATATGCAATTACTAGCCTTGTGTGCAGTTATTGGATTCTCTTTGTAAATTCAAGGCTGAAGAACTCAAATAGTTTCTGCATGTTAGCATTATCATATAGCTCACATATTTTTTCATTAAATTAATTCAAACATTCTAAATTTTTTTTCATGTGATAAAACTTCGACTTGATAACTTATTGATAATAAATTATCATATTAATAGTTTTTAAGTGTTGGATATTAGAAAACAAACTTTTTTTTTGTACTGTGCATATCATTATTAAGTTATACTTCACTGTATGCTGATGCTGGCTTGCCTATAACTATATATATTTTATTTTGCATTTGAAGAAATATAGAAATTTATTTGTATATTGTATAAATCTCTTGTATATTGTATAAAAAATTGCTGTATATTACTACAAATGCCATCCATTTTTAATCTTAAAATATTTACATTATTTGATAGGTTCTACAAAATTACATTTCACGTATGAAGTAAGCTGGGAAGAAAGTAATATTAGATGGGCATCTCGATGGGATATATATCTGGCAATGACTGATGTTCAGATTCATTGGTTTTCAACAATAAATTCTGTGGTTGTTGTATTTTTCTTATCAGGTTTGTGCTAAAAACACTTTATGGCTGCTAAAAGCATGTAAATGTAATATTTTTAACCTCATAATATTTTGATTATCTTTCTTCATGGCATCTGTTATGATCTATTAATTACTTTGTCAAACTGGCTGCCAAATTGTTAGCCCTCTGGCAATCATGGGTTCAATATCTACTTCAAAAATGGATGCTTATAGGAATTTGGAATCCACTTTAATTTTTAGATCACATTCTAATTAACCCTTGTGAGCAAAAAAATCAATTGTTGAGTAACAAAAAAAATTAAAACCATTCCAATTTTTCAAAAATTTAGAATAATCAAAAATGTTAATTTTTTTATAAGAAAACCATTATGTTAGATTCTTTAATTTTGAATAAAATATTATTTAATTGTAAAAATCAAGAAAATTCAGAAATTTGAAGAATTGTCTTTTTAAACTACTTATTTTTTGATGAAATTAGCTACTGTTAAAATCAATTAAAAGAAAAGGGTATGGTCTTCAGGTCTATGTCAAATAAACGTCTAATTTCTCATCCTAAGTTATTACTTATCTAGAAAAAAAGGAGCATACAGTTATTCCATCAACATAATTGAAAGGATTCATTTTGAAAAAGTAATAGTTCTTCGGTTAGATAGTAGCATACTTGATAGCTGTATTAACTTCTACAACCTCTGAGTAGATCATTGTACCAAAATTCTCATGCATGTTCGTTTAGAAGTCCTCTGCCAACCTGATATTCCTGGATAAAGCTATGCTTCATTGCATGGCATTGATTGCATAACTCTTAGAAGATGGTGAATTCTTAATTGAGCTGCAATTTTTTTAACATGTTTTTATTTTATTTTTGAAAACCTGCTTTGTAATTGGAAATAAATTATAGAATCAGTCTTTTAGGAGATATTTTATTATTAAATGTAAATTTTAAATATATTCTGAAAACTTCTAATAAAGACATAATTCAGTTACTATATATTACTTCCTTTTTTCAAATTTTATAATATGAAAATATAAAGTTTTTTCTATATTTTTAGGTATACTTACTATGATAATTGTAAGAACTCTTCGAAGAGATATTGCAAGATATAATCGAAATGACGACATAGTAAGAAATTTTCTTCAGATTCTTACATCTGTTTTGTTTATCATAATTTGAATTCAGTCAAATTTTGGGTTTCTTTTTTCAAGTTAAGTAATAAATGTAAACAATTTACATCACATAATTTCAATTTTATTTTTTCAGAAAATATTTTATTCATCTTATATTGAAGCAAAACCAAAATAACATTTTCAAATATATAACTATAGTAGCAATAAAAAGGCTATGAAATATTTTTAAATGTTATTATTTAAAAATAGTTTTTACACAATATTTTGGAAAATTAAGTAATGTCATGCTGTAACTCTTAATAAACTATGTTTTTGCCTTATGTTTAAATAGATTGTGAAATTTCTAATTAAAAGATTTGTATAGATTTTTTAATTAAATACTTTTTAATATCCTATTAGAGTTTCAAATATATCTCCAAAGAATTCCTTGAAGATTTTTTAATTAATATTTTATTAAGAATAGGTAACTGAGCTTAAATTAGTGTTAATCTAACTACTGTTTCTGTTTTCTTTGTTTCATGCAAATTAATGTAATTTAAGAGAAATGGTCGTTTAATCTAAATATGGAAAAGCAAAAGTTGGCAGTTCATAAATCTGTCTTTCCAAATGTTGTAAATATGTTCTCCATTGGCAACTTCATTAAATGAAATTCATACATATTTTAAGAACTTCTGATATTAATCAAACTCATGAGCTTTATCATTTCTTTATGTACTTTATAGAAGATAGGGCTCTTTTAGTTCTGAAGCTTTAAATGGTGAAATACCATTTTCATCGCTTTTTGACTAGGTTTCCAAAGAAAAATCATTGCTTCTTATTCCTGCAGAGTTGAATAAAAAAATCTGGTATTTCTTTTATATTATCTACTGAGATATATAAGTAAACAGTCTTGATATCTGTTTTCACCTCCTTATATATAGTACTTCATTTTTATTCTAAATTATGTTGATTACTTTCTCAGAAATAAATCGTATAGTTTAGATGTGTGTGTTTCTAATTTCATTGTTAAGATCTGGTATAAAGCAAATAACATTTCAAAGAGCTGCACAAATGAAATTGACGGTTTTTTACCTTTTATGCTAATTCTTGTGATGCGTAGAATTTATATAAGGAGGAATGACAAACAATGGAATATATCATAAAGTAATTGCTGATACACATAGGACTTATTGGTATGGAGACTTAATCAAATTTGATACTAATTCCTTAGCTATAGTTGAGGCAAACAATATGCAAAATTTCATTAGTAGGTGCAGAATTTTTGTCATGCATTTTTTTTTTTTTTTTACATTTATCTTTCAATTTAAAGCTTAGTTTTATTTTCTCATAATTTTTATAATTGTTCTATCTTCCTATTTATTAAAAAGCTACAATTTTCTCTCTTGTTTTTTTTTCATCCATTTATCTTAAAAATATATATATAATATTAGTAAAATGTTGGGAAAATGTAAAAATTCTCTCTGAACAGATTAAGTCTTGAAAAGTAACAAATTTATATCATGTTTTTAATTCAGATTATTTCTTTTTCTAGTTATGTAATTGCTATTAGTACAAGGATATGATTCAGTGTAAAATCTCAAATTTGCTGTATTAGTAATAGTTTTTAGTTAATTATATAACTGTTTTCTTGTCTAGAACTTACCGAGTGACTTAATGTTTTTTAATTACTTAGCATTGCTGAAAAGCAGCTTTAGTGCTTAAAAATTTAATCTGCTTACTTCAGTTATGTAACTTGTAGTTTATTCTGCTAGTTTTTGCTACCCTGTTAAACTCTTCATTGTAACTAAATGTAATAATGTATACATGTATTCATTTTATTAAAACTTCTAAGTTGTGAAATTTCTCATTATAAGTGCTATATTACTAAGAATATCGCAACATTGAAAAAATTTTCTTATATTAATTTTACTTTAATGAGACTAATATATTTATTTACCTGTCTTATATATTTTCTGCCAATCATAAGGTAATAATTAAGTTTTCGAAAAATGTGACTTTTCAGGTTCTTAATCTTATAAATTGTAACTTCTTGTTTTACAATACTGACTGGGAACATTGTCTTTGTACTAACTTGGAAAATCAGAAAATACTCATTTAAAGCTTTACAGTTAAAATTTCGTCTCCTATCTAACTTTTATGATAAAAAAAAATTTTGCAAAATAAAAGCTTATTAAATCTTTTTCTTCATTAAATTTCTGTTGAAGGAATTTAACTTTCCACTGTTTTTTATATTTTATTTCTTCGAGTAATTAGCTTCGTTGCTTTCAATTTTTTTACTTTTTTATATTAACATGTGATAACATTTTTAATTTAATTATTAAGCATTCAGCCAAGCTGGCAGCCGAATGGTTAGCGCTCTTGCCTTCGGTTCAACAGTTCGTGGGTTCGAATCCCACATTGGGCATGGATGTTTGTAGTGGTTCGGATTCCACTTTAAACCGTAAGTCCTGGTCTAATTAGCCCTCGTGTGCAAAAATTACCGTTGAGCGACAACCAAACCAAACTATTAAGCATTCGGTTATTTATCACAAAGTTCTGGAAAATAATTTGAGGTTTGAAACAGTTATTTACAATTTTCTTTTTTGAGATGAAAGATTTTCTACTATTTATTTAAGCTTTAAAATTGAAATATCATTCAAAATATTCCAATGGAATAATAAGCTCAAAATAATTTTGGTTCAAAAGTTAAATTTGGTAAGCATAAATTAGTTATATCTAATGTATGAAAATTACAATTAAAGTTAAAAAACTTTTATTGTTTAAACAAATGTAAGAATTTTTTTCTTAATATGTTACCTTAAATATGTTTAATGTCGCCTATAAATTTGTGGTGTTTTGATTGTGAGTCAAGATTTGAATTGATTGTATAAATGTGTCCAATATATAATAATAAATGCTATTTATTTTATATTTGAAAATTAAATTTGAGATTAGCTTGTTTGCTAATTATCTATTAAGTCAATCATATTTTTTTAGCAATTTCTGATTTCAGAAGTTTCTATATTTTGAAATAACTAAATTTTAGCAGATTTTATGCATAAGTTCCCATTTATTAATATGCAATATTACAATTAAGCAATATCAAATTTTCTATGCAATACAAATCAAAGTACGTGTATCTTGAAAATTATGCTGCTTTGAAAGTCGTTAAACATTTATATATAAATAATTGAAATTGTAAATTCTGATATTGCGGTTTATTTAAAAAGAACTTGAACTAAGATTAACCAATTTTTCTTAACAGAGTGTCTTCTATATCCTAGATTTCCAGTGTATAGTTTTTGGTTATAAAAAAGAAAATCTCAATAAGAATTTCTAGAAACTACTATCATATAACTTTATATTCCATTGTATCCTGTTATTTCTTAAACTATCATACTGCTAAATGTGATCAAAATGTGTAATTGTTTCCTTACAAATAACGTTTTAATAACTAATAATATTAGAAAAATTATTTATTCATGAAAGAAGTTTAATCATTTGTACTTGGTTTGATTCTGTCAAATAGAGAATGATTATTTCTTTGCTTCATTGTATATGAATAAAATTATATATATATATAATTCTAAAATATAGATTGAATTTTTTTCAATATGTTTGAATTATACTCAAAAACATAAATTTTTATATTTTTCTTATTCAAAAAAATTTTTATAACGTTTTAGTGTAATATACAAAATTTATATATGTTATATAGACAATGCTTGAAATTTGAAAGTTATTTATTTTACTTTAGGAAGACACACTGGAAGAAACAGGCTGGAAACTCGTTCATGGGGATGTATTTAGACCGCCTCGTTATCCAAAACTTTTTGCAGCAGTTATTGGCAGTGGAATTCAGATTTTTCTAATGACTTTCATTACAATATGTAAGTAAGAAATGTAGAATAGATTAAAAAGATATCTAGATTATCCCAAGGCAAATAAAATATTTTTGATATTTTCCTTTTTAACTAAAATTTCTTACAAGAAATTGCTTGTAGATAAAATTTTTTTGAATAAACTATGTCATTCTTCTTAAATTATTCGAATACCATGGAAGCATTATTAAAAAGTGTCCTTTTTCACATTCATTTATTTTTTAAACTAATACTTCTGATTGTCATTTATTGTTTATAATGTCCATGATGAGACATTAAAATTTTGCCTTTTTGTTAATTTCTTATAATTTGTTTTCAAAAAAACGTTGAATATAAAAGTTTCAGGCATCTAAAATTTATACATCTTGTTCACTTTGTTTCCATTGAATAAGCCTTGATTAAAAACTTATTCCTATCAAAAATTGTTTTGTGAATAAAATTCATAATATATGAATTTGGAAACTAATAATTTGAAAGTAGTAATTTATTATTGTTAAACATATACTTTCAAAAAGTAGTTTAAATATTTATTTTAATTGCACTTCCAACCAATATATTTTGAGATCTATAAAAAGTTAATGTAAAGTGGGTAAAAGACTATATGGAATTGTGCGAGTTTGGCGCACATTAAATATTTTGTGCCATGCATTTTAGTTATGTTGTCGAACTGAACACGCAATTTCCAATTGCCAAATACAAGTCGCATTCAAAATTCTAATTTTCAATTACATGCTATTCTAAATATCAAAATTTTCAATATTTAGAATCTTCTAATTTCAGAATCTTCGACACTGGTATTCCAAAATGTTTTCAGAATGATTGCATGGCCATATATATTCTGCGATGAAAATGATAATTCAAAATAAATTTTACTGCAAAAATTTCACTGCGTACTAATATTAAAAATCTTCAAAATATTAACATTAAATCCTCCACTTCAAATGCTTAGACTGTAATTAAATAAAAACAAATTACTAATTAAATGCTTCAAGGGCTACAAGCATACAAAACAAATTTCGTGCATGTACACAATCACATGTCATAAAACGAAAGTTACGTTTTACAAGTGTATGTGATATGACCAACCCATTTGGTGCATTCATTCCCCTCACTAAATGATAGTCTTCAATCAAAAAGCATTGTAAGAATATGAAAAACCTCACTCCAATTTTAAACTATTCTGTAATCATAATTTACTATATATCAAAATTAGTAAAGGTTTATCCATTTCCTAAAATTTAAGTTAATGAATGTTAAATTAAAGCTAATATATTTATAAAATTTAATAAAATCTTAAAGGTATGGTTATATTTCAGTACTTTTATTTATTGCAATAAGAGTGTAAATAGAAAAAAATTTCCCATAGTTAATCTTATTTTAAAAAGTTTGTCTTAAAATCATTACTTGCTATCGTTAAAAAAGCAGCCACAATTCTATATCTAAATTCTTTATTTACTTTCTGAAATATATTGAATTTTTTATGCAATTTTTAAGTAGATGTTATGCAAGTTGGCATCTAAAATAGGAAGGCAAATTTTTGTCTTTTAAAGAAATTACTTTCATAAAATATAAACCACTAAATTAGATTATTGTGAAAAATTAAAATTAGAATATTTATCAAAGTAGTCATTAGAAGTATGTGCATTTCAGCTGTATATACTATCAGTATAAGAAAGAATGCAAAATATTTACTGTTCCGGTTCTATCAAAAACACACATGATTATAATTGTTGCATGATGTTTTATGTATACGCATACAGTAGAAACCAGTAGAAATAATTTATGATACTATTAATGTTACTTAATTACTGGTAGGAATTTTACCATATTCATTATTTGTTAGAATACTAAGTTAATAGCAGGTTTTACTTATTGTATGAACTACATATTTTATCAAGTGTAAACATATACATCTTTGTGTTTATGCAGTTTCTGGTGCAGTCAATAATCACTTCTGCTTTTTTAAATTCATAGGTATTGTTATTTACTTTTAGTTCATAAAATATTTTAAAATGTTTATGTAACAAAATATTTTAAAGTAATTTAAGTGGCTAACTTAAGTAGATTTGTGAACTGACTTTTTGCTTGAAAATTATTTCCATAATTACAAAGTTTTGTATTTCAAATTGCTTCTGGATCACTATCTTAGTAAATATAGTGTCATGCATTAAAATATAAAAAGTGATTAGTACAGAAGAATTTTTGGCCATGATACAAAGTTTTGACTTTCTAAATTTAATCCATTTTTGTATGTGCTTTTGAGAACCTTGAAATAAAATGCTCATTACTCAAATTTTAGACTAAATTATTTCTTTGTTTTTAGTAGTCTAATAAGTTTTTAGACATTAAAATATCAGATACCTACAATTGCTTATTTTGCTAGAGTATAAAATTACAATAGTATGAGATTACTGATAGAAATTTATTAATATAATCTCTTAAATCTTATTGTCAATTTTGCATAGTAGAATAATACTTATAACTAAAGTTTCCTTATTTCTTAAATGATATTTTGGAATTAAAGAAACTGCAAGTACTTTTCTATTAAATCCAAGCTTATTTTGAAAATAAGAGAAAATATTAATATAATTATTATATTACATAGTTAGCCAACTATAGAAAAAATACATAAGTGTGATTAGAATATTCTAAAATATTGTCATTACCAGTAATGCTTCCTTTGCTTAGATATTAGGAAAAATATTCCATCCACAATTTCCCTTTAGAGTAAAATCTGTTCTAGTGCAGAGACATTTGTGTGAAATAAATCAACATTTATGTCAAATATTTTAAATTTTGTATATTCTAACCAAGTATTAATCAATTACTTGATTAAGGTATACTGTATATGCTTATTATACTATATGTGTATAAAAATTTTATCTGCGTATTTATGTTATGAAAAATTTATATTAACTTTTATTTGCTAAAAATATGTTGTTTATGGAGAAAACTGGGTTAAATTTTAGATTTAGCATTTCAAAGAGCTTATAATTGTGAATGTTAGAATTTTTTTTTTTTCAATAATAAGGCTATGGTTGCCTAGTATCATGCTCAAACTTTTTTAGGTTGTGGGATAAAAAAAATAAATTTTTTAGGTTGTGGGACCTGGTCATTTTGAAGATCACTGTTCACTAATGGTGACTGAATCTCATAAAGTAGATCATAGTTGCTATGCCTTTCAAGTAAAACAATAGCTCTGAGAATTTTAGAGTCTGGAGATCTGTTTCGTCCTAAATACCTAATTATGGGGTCTTATTTATATTTATGATTATACACTGACTGAGTGGTCCTTATACTAATAATTATCAAATCTTGTGGGCTGAGTTGGTAGCCAAAAACTTCTTGCTTGGGCCTTCTGTTTAACAGTTCATTAGTTGAAGTCATATCTCATATTTCAATGTTTGTAGTGGTTCAGATTCCACATTAAACTGTAAATCTTAATCTAATTAGCCAGTGTGACCAAGTTTAGAGATTTTCTTTTCATTTCCCCCTTTTTTTGTAGGTATAGATATTTTTTATTCTGTTGATATTTCATTTTGTCTATTACCCTCTTTTATACTTATTGGATTAACAATTAAAAAATATATATTCAAATTATCCATCAAATGTACATTAAGTTAATTTTTTTATAAAATAAAAACAATGACTACATTTTACAATTTAAGGAAAATGCAATATATGAAATTATTGCAGTTGAAATAAAGAATTAAAATTTGTACATCATGTCAAATATTTGATATGTTTTTCTTTGAAAATGAGTTTTTCTATGCTTCCAAATCTAAAATATTTTTTCAATGGCCTTAGTGTAAAAATGTTACATTGCATTGTTCTGAATAATTGTACATGTTACTCTCTACTGATTACAATTATTAAATTTTTGCTGGGTGATGTTCTCAATCACTCATACTTTTAGCTCTGATATTGATAAATTATTTTTTTCATCCATGTATATGCAAATTTCTGCACACATACATTATTATTTCTCTTCTCAGTTTTTGCTATGCTTGGTATGCTTTCTCCCGCATCTCGAGGGGCATTAATGACTGCTGCAATATTCTTGTATGTTTTTATGGGGTAAGTGTAATTGGAAATTCCTTTTGGAAATATTTGCTTACGTGTTTTTCAATTTTTAGTATTTTTCTCAAATTTAAATTTTATAAAAATTACAGGTGTGTTTCTGGGTATTTTTCTGCTAGATTGTATAAAACTCTAAGAGGTGGGCAATGGAAGAAAGCTGCTTTGTATGTAAGTATATTTTCGTCAAAAAAAGGTTTTATAAAAAGAATCATTTGAAAACATTGTTTAATGCCTGCATTAAAACATGTTTTCAAATTACTAAAATAGTAGTGAAATTAATGCATTTAAAACATCCATTAAATCACCATATTTATTTTTTGAATGAACCACTATATTTATATCTACACTAAGTTTTTTCTGCATATCCAAGTCTCCTGCAAATTTAATGCTTTTTTAATTATTGTATTATTTATAATTTTGCCATTTGATGATCTATCATATTTGTATTAATTTTCCTGGTAAGCTTTGTAAAGTATGTAATAAAAGAAAAAAATATACATTTATATGAAAAATGTTCATTATCATGTTTTTATGTTTTCCTTTGTCTGGGTTCTTAGAAATTGTTTGGCATTTAATAAAATATTCAATTATTCTCAAAGATTATCTTTTAATTTTAAAATGCATCTTGAAATTTAACTTGTACCAGGAGGTTTGAATGCAAATATTCTTACAGAGCTTAAGTGCTTAAAATTTTAGCATCCAAGTTGAACACTAAACATTGAATTGAGAGGTATCCTCTCCCAGTTGTGATATATATGATCATGTGTTTTAACCATGCTTGATTGCATCTTACTGAAAAAAAAAAACATTGCAGACACTGATCTCTTGAAACACTGCTTAATTATCTTAAGGGAGTAAGTAGAGTTTGGATTTTTTAAGTAATAAAATTAAGTTCTTCATTTGGGACTTTTGCTGAATGTTTTTGCAAACGGTCTAATTTAGAGAACTCCTAATTAATTCATTAAGAGTTTTGATCGCTATTATCTTTTGTGAATTTGTCTCAATATCTGACATGCTCCTGATATGCTTTAAGAGATTTATGTCATAATCACCTTATGACTAATTAAACAATTTGAAACAACCATACTTCTTTCAACTTCTTTTGAATCCAGCATTGCAATATCATTGAAAGTATTTAGACACTGTTAAGCTTTACATAAATTGATAAGACTGTTTAATATCTCTTTATAGCCACTGGATGTCAGTCTTCTGTGCATTGTAGTGCTTCAGGGTTAAAAGGTATTCTATTTTTCTGCAAGTTTCTGTTCTTTAATCTCCTGTTGCTGTATTTACATTTACGCATTCTGTATTATGTCCAAGATACATTTTTTACTCTTTATATATGCACACATATCATTCATAAAATGTGAATGTAAATTTAAAAATGAAAATATGCAAATACATTACCTTTTTTAAAATCAATATTTTTTTCCAGACTGCATTGCTATATCCTGGAATCGTTTTTGGAACAGGCTTCATTCTGAATTTTTTCATTTGGGGTAAACAATCCTCTGGGGCTGTAAGTAGTTTATATGTACTTTTGGAATTCAAATCTAATAATAATTTTCCATTATTGCTAAATTTTACATTAATCATCATTTGCAAATTGTCATTTGAGTAACGAATTCGAGTAATTACACTTCAATAATTTTTCAAATCATCATTAGTTGAAATAGTGTCTTTATTGTAAGTTGTCTAAGATATATAGTTCTTTGAATGTGATAAATCCAAAAACTTAATTCAGAGAAAATTGAGAAAAAATAAATTGCAATGCATTGTGCTTCATTACAAAATGTTTATAAAGTTGTACTTATTTAGTTGATAGAACCTTAAATCTGCTGTTATTTGATAGAACTTTAAAACAACTTTTCTATGAAGATAAATCAAACTGATTTTGTTTAATATTTATGAAATTTTTAAGCATTCAACCAACTCAATACTATTATCCAATTGTTAAATGTCTGATGCAAAATAAACGATACCTTGAATAATTTTCTCTAAATTCTAAATAATCAGTAAGTTAGTTTTTTTCCATCCTCTCTGATTGATTTTTGTGCTTAAAATAAGTTTCAAATGACTTGATATTTCCATCGCAAACAGTTTATTTGTATTTTAGGAGATTACAAACTGTAATTAAACAAATGAAATTGTAATGTTATTTATAATTTTTTTAAAATTTTTGAAATGAAGTTAAATATTTTAATTTCTTTTAAGTTTTTAACAATATAATCTTATTTTTGTGTGCTTTTCTTTATTTAAAATTTACTGTGTAAAATTTTTTGTATGTAAAAGTGTCCTTGCTATATTCGTATTTTTAAACTTATTTACGATCCTGCTTCCTTCATGATTAGTAGTAGTATTTTTTATGTTGATAAAAAACGCCTGTCTCTTATATATGAATTAGTGGCATTGTAAAGAAAACCAAATTGAATGGTTCTGTGCAACTCATATTTAATATATCGAAAAGTGTTGTTAGTATTGGTAGGATAATTTTTACTTCTCTGTAATGAACTTTAACTTTTTTTTCATTTGTTTTAGTGTAATAGTTTAATTTGATAGTCATTATTCATTTGGGATTAGCTTATAAAATTTATTAATAAAAACCAAATTGTTGCTGGTTTTATCATTTGCAGCAATGATAGTTATTTAATAATTAAATTTCATGTTTGATATTTAGAACTGTAAAACTTCATTTTTAGATAAGCGATGGCGTTTAAGGTTCTAAATTTTACAAATTAATTTCAAATATTTCTGTTTCAGGAAATTTTATTCATAAATATTCAATTTAAGATCATTCTAAAATTGATTTTTTTTTTGTTATAATTGTTTTTGAAGAATATAAAATTTAGATCACCCTAAAAACGATTATTCTAGTTAGTAATAAACTCTGCAATACTGATTATAAAAATGAAGTGTAAGAGATGATTTTGTATATTTCGCATAATTTACAAAGCTAGAAAGTAGAAGTATTTCCCTTCCACTGGAAATGTTGACATTAAGAACCTCATACGTTGGGCTAGCAAAAACCGTCACAATGTGGCACCAGTGGCTTTATGTAAAGCAAAAGTGACTGCGGTACATCACCAGTACATTTGTTTTTACCCACATTTTGATACAATCAGGTGTGAAATCCTGTTGTGTCACAAGAGTTCAACGATCATTCTTTGTTGCAGAACTATGTTATTCCTTAATTATTGTAAATAAATTAACAAAATGTCATTAGTAACATTGTATACATGCAAAGCGGCCTTCCTCCACATATCATCCAGCTTGTACACAAATCTGTAGTGCCTGTACCTGGGTTAAAATTCCACCTTGGGCATGGATATTTGTAGTGATTGGAATCCCCTTTAAACTGTGTGTAGGTCCCAGTCAAATTAGTCCTTGTGTGCAGAAAATGACCATTACTTTACAAACAAAATCCTCCACATTTTGCCCTTTATATTCAACTAGTACTTAAACACTTTCGTGATAATCATTTTTCATGAGTTTCCAGTTTCCCATTTTCATAGTCACTCCATCTCCTTATCTCAGTAATGTGGATTTCTGGATCTGGAGTTATCAGAAATATAAGTTGAAAATACCTGGTCTCCAAGAATTGTTTGATTTGAAAGAGGACAAAAAAGTTATGCAGATTCCTCCTGTATGTTTGGTATTGTTGTCCATAATTTCCCATTTATAATAAGGTGTGTTTTAAAAATGTAGCTACTTTGAAAATTTTTGTTTCTGAATAAAACGCTTTACGCTTTCCTCCTTTCTGCTTACTAAGCCGGCCACCAAATGGTTAACACTTCGGTTCAACAAATTCTGGGTTTGAATTATTAAACTAAAGCCATAAAAAATGCCAAACTTCTCATGTTTTCATAGGCCACAATATAGAAAATCAACTGATTAGAATGACTGGCTGCAACAGCCCAGCTTTTATACATTTCTTGAAGTACAGTGTCAAAAATTTTGGTGGCATATGCAAAGTTCTGCAAAGCAATGTCTGGAAGGAAGTTGTGTGAAAAGGATTGGAGGGTATTGAAGTAGATTGTAATGTCTGAGAAGAAAATTGCTTAGTGATTGCAAAGTTCAGTCATCTGGATGCTGCTATGACAGTTACAATCAAAAAGCACATTTATAAACAAAACAGTTTTGCAGAGCAGAGATTCTTCATCCACTTCTAACAGTTAATGCCAGATATCATCTAGAGTGGTACCACAATCACAAAAATTGTTTATTGATATGTGAATGAGTGACCAAGCGCCAGCATAATTCCCTATACCTAGACCAGAGTTAGGTTCTACCAGTAAGAGGAAAGCTGCCAGATAGAAGTCAGAAGCAGGGACCAAGCAAAAGGCCCCCCAAATATTTGACCTCAGGGGTATCATTTCACTTGGAGGAAATTGCAACCATAACCTATTTAAGGAGTCCCAGCCACTTTAGTAATAATGATGGTTTTTCGTTGAGTCCACATATTCAAACATATTATCATCTGACAATGAGAATGATGATCTAACCAACTTGGCCACATTCTGATTAATATGTAAAATACTGTTACCTGATAAAAAAAATCGTTTTATACACTTTCCACTACAGTGAAATAGATACATGTTTAAATGACACAAATCATCAAATTTCTGTAATTGTATTCTTCCAATGGAGCTGCAACCATCATGTTATGGTGAGGAATGTGGTGGTTTTCTGCTAGCCCATTCATGACACAGAAACATGATCACTGAGGAATTTTAGAGAAACTTTAGTTGACTAGATCTATATATCTTATCCATATTTTATTTCCTGCAGCTTAAATTTTCTTTGAGCATAATGCTCCTGTTTATGTAACAAAACTTGTCCAATCATGGTTTGATGAACATGAGAATGAAGTGAAACATCTGCTGCAACCTGCATCATATT